>RJWH01002306.1:0-246239 GCA_004363575.1 Solenodon paradoxus
GTGTTATTCCATTTATTATTTGAGTCTAGAACTGGTTTGACAACATTCTAAATCACGAAAACAATAACAGTAAAAAAAAAGAACAAAAAAAAGACTGTCCTGATGCAGATTAGGAAGTCAGTTTCCTTAAGTTACAGAATCACTGAGTAGAAAGAGAAAAGTGTTGCTCTGAGGGAGGGTGGGTGGGAGGTGGGGGGCATGTTTAGAGCAAAATGAGTAAGAATTAATGATTGCTTTGAGCAGCCTAAAAATCATATATTTACCCAATCAAACTGACTTACTTCTGTTGATATCATTTCCTCAAACAGAACACATTACCTCTATTTCTACACACACACACACACACACACACACACACACACACACACACACTCACTCTTTCAATACCTCTTATTGAAATAAATGAAAAGCAGATGTGTCCTGGTCACTCAGGTATGTGATTCAAGTGAAGTTCACTTAAAGCCCAAGGACCCAGGTTCCTAGTCCTGGGATTAGGGTAAGGGGACCAAAAATGAACAACTAAATAAATAAAAATGCTACTGCCTTTCTATTCTTACCTACCTACCTGCTTACTGCCCTTCATTCCTGCCTTTTTCAGACAGAGAGAGAAAGAGAGAGACAGGGAGAGGGAGGGAGAGAGAGAGAGACAGAGAGAGAGAGAGAGAGAGAGAGAGAGAGAGAGAGAGAGAGAGAGAGAGAGAGAGAGAGAGAGAGAGATGAGAAAAGAAAATCCTTGAGTCATAATATAAGGTCCAGAATGATCTTACCCTACGTCAGACAACATTCATGGCTACTTCAGTCTCTGAGCTCTGGCCACCTGGGTTTTTCTATTTACAGGTGGTTTTTCTATTTACTTGAAGCTCTTTGTTGTCGGCAACCCAGTGACTTTTAACATGCTATTCAATCTGCTTCCTTTCCCCACCCCTTTCTCTTTTTTTTAGGTGAACTTTTACTTGAAAGGGCAAGGACTTCCAGAAAGGCATAGGTAACACAATTTTGTAAAGAACCCCATCTAAAAGCTTCACTGTATATAGCATTTGAACGAAATTCTAAAAAATACCCTTGTCTCAGTCCTTCCTGATAATGCCCTTGGACCCAGGTTATATTGTTTCGGCTAGCATCTTGTAGTAACATTTTAATGGATTTCTCAACAGACTCTTTGTCTCAGAGGCCCCAGACAACATCTCCTGACTGAGGAACAGCAATGCTTCCTAAATCTTGCTGATCTGGAGCCACTGAAAGCCCACCCTGCCTTCGACATTCTTTAGATAACCACAGACCTGCAACTTGCTCCACCCCAGTGCACCAACAATAGAAGCCTATCTCCTATAAAAAACAAACAAACAAACAAACTCATATCCCCTTCCTGGGGCTGGTGCATTTCCTTAATACATTAACCCTCTGTGAGCTTCCAGTAATCTTTGTGGATACTCATAGCATTTCTGGGTCATTCTTCCCATGTTTTCCAGACCAGGCGGACCCCGCAACCTTCCGGGGGAACCTAATGTTACTCATAGATCAAATTTGGAAAAATAAAATGTCAAATGAGGAGTCATTTCCTCAGAAAACTTTACCTGCAGCTAATCCAGGTCCAGGGACTTTATTAATTATATTGCTTTTTTTTTTTTTTTTTTTTTTTTTTTTTAAAGCTGGCACCTCAGTTTGTATGTATACTTTCATGAAGGTCTGCAATGTATAGATACCACAAGAGTTTAAACCTAGGAGATAAAGGATGGTAACAACAAAAAAATATCTGTCTCCATAAGACTCTTGTTGTGGTTGTCTGTTTATTTTTAATTTGGTTCAAGCCCTTTAGTACTACTAATATGCAAAGGTAAATTGGGGTTGCATTCATATTAAGAAATTTTTATGTGTAGAGGATGTGCATTAGTTAAAATTTTATTTTTCCCTTTAATGTGTGTCCCTTCACTCAGATATTCAACTTTTGAACTTCCTTGTTTTGTGATTTAGATCTCTATGATCTCCTGTTTAGATATAATCAAGGAAACAACATAATACTAAAAATACTCTGATTCAAAGACAGATCTATCAGTATTATTTAATTTAATAAGTCCTAAGATAACTTGAGGATTTTTAAAAACTCTACACTTTAACCTGACTACATCTGAGTGTGTTCTTGTCATTAGATTGTGTTTTGAGCTTCCATTATGGCTCACAAAATGAAAGCACTGAAGTACTTATCAATCTGATGAGCCTGAGATGCTCTCTAATGTACACTGAGACAGATTCTTATTTCTCTCTTGACTTGTTGTCCTTCATTAAAGGCATTAGGAACAACTTTGAATTTATGTTTTCATTAGGCCTCTTTCCAAGTGTTAACAGTGTGGTTGATGATCTGATTGCTAATTAAAGATCTAGAGTTAAAATAGAATGGTCATTGAAAACATTGTATAGCTCTAAGAGTGTGGCTGTGTGTGTCTATGTCTATGTGTGCCCAGTATGTATGTATAAACATCAACATATTCATAGATGCATAAACACACATATCAGTGATTAATTATTTAGAGCTCAATGTTAATATCAAATCAAATTATTAGGTATTCATTGAGTATTTACTATGAGTATAGGTAATCATCTAAACATGAAAGATAATGTAACACTGCCTTATACCTTGTATTCTACTAACATAGAAAGATAATTATAAGTAAAATCTAAATAAATATGTTCATATATAAGGCTAATAGAATAAGTTAGTGTGATAGTTGTATGGCAGACAGTATTGAGATAGGGAAGAGAGTTCTATTATATATAAGAAGTCAGGGAAGACCCATTAGAAAACAGGATATTTAAGCTGTGACTCTAAGGATTAGAATGAATGAGCAATTTGGAAGTGTCAGAAAAGGCATAAAACAAAACATCAGTTTAGCTGACAGTAAACTTAAAGCAACCATAAGTTAGGAATTAAGTCCAACTTTTGAATGGTGACCTTGCTGTAGCATATACAGATGTTTATTTATAATGATGCACAATTGAGCCACATGTTATAATGCAATGTTACTTCAATTAAAAAAAAAACTATTAAAAAAAAGAAACTAATTTAGGTACATTTGCATCCAAAAATCTTTGTTATAACTATTTTCTTCTACTTTGCAAATGCATGGAGATGCAACATCTGGATTTAAAAGTTCAAGAGACTTCATTCTTCCCAGCTAAAATTCTACTTTCAGTTACATATAATTGATTATTCCATTGAGTGTTCAAGTTCCTAAAGTTCTTGAATACTATTGATTATTTTTTTAAATTACTTAATTACTTTTATTTTAAAGGGCAATAATGCCTGTCCTGTTATTCCACCAGAGGCTTAGCATGTAAGTTAAACTGTACAAAGTCATACTTAGACGAAGATTTGGGAATTAAATTTTTAATTTAGTATCTGTGAAAGCTTTGGTAAATTTCTAAGCATTTCTGAATCTCTACTTCTTATCTGTAAATTATAGAATAATAGAATCCACATGACAGCTATTGTGAGAATTAAAGGAGATAATTTTGAGGGATACCTGGTTAATAGTAAGTATTCTCAATAATCCTTGGTATTATCACTAGTATTTGAAGCTGTAAAGGTAGTGACCAGGAAAGATCTTTGTAAGTGAAAAAAAATCAATAAAAAGATGATATAATTATATGTTTGGTAAACAGTCACATAGTAATTATCAGGTAGTAGCTTTCAGCATTTTGCTAAAGAAGTGCAGTATATGACATATTTTGAGTAGAGAATTGGGTTGATGCAGAATCATTTTATTCTACCACAAACTCTGAATCCATGTTTCAGATATTTCTGCCCAGAAATATCCTTTTCATTTGGAGTACTAGACAAGTAATAAGTCAGCAGATCTCTAGGGAGGTAAGTATTCCTTGTCCTCCTGGGGAAAAATGAATGTTTTCATCTGACACTTTTGTCTTAAAGAGACAAAGACCTAGTACCCGATGCCCTAGGTACAAGGTGAATGAAGATAAATGGAGACAGTTTTAGATATTCTGAGGAATAAGTACAGTCAGAATAAAAGGGTCACTTTCATTTCTAAGCTTAAGATATCTAGCAAAACCACAATGAATAATTATATACTAAACGAAATGTGCAATTATTAATGGTACTGTCTCACTTTTAGCAATTTAATTGTCTACCAGAAGACTATCCAAAGATACATTATATTCTCCAATTTCTTACTTCTTTGCCTACTGAAGCTTTTATAATGATTTACATTAGTAATAGGCTTTCTCCAGTTCACTTAATTTAATCATTCTCAATTTATTCTTCCTTTGATGGAAAGCAATTAAAGAGTGTAGAGTTTCCCCAAATCAGAGCCCTCAGTTCTGTAGACACAAGTGTGTGTTAGTATGCTATTCTCAACCAGGTAAGTGCTCCAAAAATTTCGTCCATAATGTGAGAACCCTATAGCAGAATCCATTCTTTGCCAGAAAACAGTCTTGTTTTACTATATTCAAAACAAAACAAAGCAAAAATAGTAAGAGCTAACATTTTTCAGATGCTCACTATGTTTCATGTATTCCACTCATCTATAAATGTGAGTTTCCCATTTAGTCCTCATTTCCAAACAGTCTAGAAGGAATATGTATGGTCCTTATCAGATAACTAGGCAAGTTGAGGCCAAAGAGTTAAGGTCAACTGCCCGGGTCACATAACCAGCCAGAGTGCATTGTTAACACTCATCCATACTTAGACATGTACATGGTCTGACCTTAGACTGGTCTCTGAACCACCAATGGTCAATGGAAATCCAATTATTCACTTCCTCACATGTGACTTTCCAAGAGTTTCCCTTCAGTCCTCACACTTACTGACCTCTGTGTCCAAAGTGCTATTCCAGATATTCCAATATTTTACTCCATTTCATTCAGGAATTTACTGAAATAACACCATCATCCTAGAGAAATCCTCCCTGACCATGCCATCTCCCAAACAACCCCCCACCTGCTATTCTCTCCTTTAATCTACTTTCTTTTTCTTCATTAGTCTTATCATTCTCAGTTAATATATATTCTACTGGACCAGAAGGATCTTGGCAGATAATTTTTGTGTGTGCCGAAAACAATATAGGGGCTCAATAAATATGTGTGGAGTGGAGCAACGTCTGAAGAAATATTAAATATTCAACAATGAGTGATAGTCTTAAGCACAACGCGTAGAAGAAAGCAATCGCCTAATAAAGATCGGTTCATTTATTTTATAATACAAATAACAATAATAATCTTAATTATCATTATCAGAAGTGATGAGACAAAGTATACTAGGAGATAATGAAAACATACTATTTTGAATTTCCCCTGAAGAGAACTAAAAATCTGATTAGAAATAATAATAGAGATAATTTTGCTAAGGAGGAGAAACACCTTATCACTTTCCTAGAAAAGGAAGAAAAATATTCCAACTTGAAACCATTTTTTAAAATTATCAATGATTAATAATCCCTTCAGAAGTCACTTTGTAAACTCTAGGTGAATAAGTTTATAAGAGATTTTAAGAACATATCCCTCCCCAGACCCCAGGAGTGGAATTTTAGCAATTGAAGTAGGTCAGCCTTCATTTAAAAATAAAGTTATATATATATATATATATATATATATAAATATATATTTTTTATTTCCAAGCTTATACATCCTTGTCAAGTTGTTAGATAAGACAAAATATGAACTGAATATAGAATGATTTAAATGTATTTATGATGTATTTTCTGCACAGAGCAGAATTGTTCTTAACATTCATATTTTCTCGAAGACCCAGATTTATCAACTTATAATAAACACAGATAAAGGCAAATAACCTACTGAATTGCTGAAAATAATATTCACATTCTACTTTTTATGCATTATATTTTTAAATTTGTTTGCTAACCACAATGCCAACCTGATGCCCACCAATATGTTCCATAGCTATCCTAAAGGGAGCCATAAATATCATAGATACCATGGGAAATCCCATGGTAAACAATGCCAGAAAAGTATTTTGCTATGTATTAGACATTACTTGTAGTAAATGGGAATGGATGCCGTTC
Organism: Solenodon paradoxus; assembly: GCA_004363575.1. NCBI lineage: Eukaryota > Metazoa > Chordata > Mammalia > Eulipotyphla > Solenodontidae > Solenodon > Solenodon paradoxus. The sequence continues at coordinate 6,033 of RJWH01002306.1, forward strand.
CCTAACTGATAGACCTACTACTTGTGGGGAAACAGAAGTCTCTAATTGTCAAATTCCCACTATGCTATTCTTAGTTGTTTCATAACTCATACTTCTACAGATGAATTCTGAGAGCTATTCTCTGTATGCTTTTTAATATATGTGCATATACACTATTTTTTGATCTGAGCCTCATTTAGTCTTCTCTCTGCCCTTGTTCATGGTATTAGCTCAATGATGTAAAGCTTATTCTCTGTGCTCGTTGTGCCTCTACCTTTCCTTCTATGTGGATAAAGCAAGTCCACAGAGTGAAACAATGAAGACAAGGTATATAGAAAACATGCGGTTGAATAACCCAGAACCCTATGTGCAGTTAAACTTGAAACCCCGATGAAGCTCAGCCCTGCTGATAGTTTGATTTTATGAGATAATCTAGTTCTTTTTAAACCAAGATCCCTCTTCTTGCCTAAACTGATTTTAATTTTATCACTAAGATTAAATATGTTATAACTAATGTCTTATATGACTGCTCACATCCAAAGATACAGTTGAAAATTAGGAGCATCATCAAGAAGAACGTTTGGAGCTTGAAGAAATATAGCCTGTTGTTTTCCCCAAACAAATCTATGTGTCATCTTTGACAATAGACATTATGGAAGTTGAAATTATCAGCTACCAAAATATATGGGGGGAACAATGAGGACATGGGTTTATTAAAACTGAAGGGAAACATGAATTTTCAAGAACGAAATAGATACCAATATAGATATATTGAACGCAGAAATTAAAACAAGCTTGCAAAGAAAAAATTAGCTCCAAATTCATTCTGTATTATAGCAGATTGAGCATAGTGTATAAGGTGTGTTGTCCAGAAGATACACACATGCAGAGCTATTAGAGATTTGGTGACAGAAGCTCGCATAACTGGGTGAGGTATAAAACTGAATCAATGAGAGGATAATAAAGACAAATTAGTATTTAAGTGTCAGAGTAGCACAGAAATAGGTCCAAGAATTAAATCCTTTTGCAGTAAAATTATCTGGTGGGATTCAGAGAATAATGAGGTCAGATACTGTATATCATAGGAGTGCTGGGCAAATGGTAGGAAGTTAAGAATCAATGACTAAAAGTCCCTAGTGGTGACATGGTGCTCAGAGAAGATTTGCACAATCAACTGACTGGCAAGGATGCTATGGTAATAAGTAGTAAGAAAATCCCCTCTTCCAGTCAAATAATTTCTCTTCTTCTTTCTACTCTGATCAAAGTCGTCAGTATTCATATCCCCACGTTCTTTCTTATTACTGTCTTCACCGTTCCCTCTCAAGACAATCTAATTTTCTTCTTCTGTGGTCACTCATGACTTTATAACTGCCAACCTCAATGGCTCTTCATGTATCATCGTCCTTGAGTCTTCGTTGGCTTATGCAGGTGGATACATAGCCTACTCATCACCGTAGACACCTAGGATATGAAAACTGCAAAGAAATCTCCTCCAACAAGGTTATTAAGTCTAGCTTTCATGCCTTATTTGTCCTTCCATTCTTTCAAGTATAAACCTAAAATGACTCACTTTTTGTTTATTATGTTTATCTAGCTAGCCCTTACTATGTCCCAGTTGTTCCTCCTGTGTGCTCAGGACTCTTTTTAAACAAACGATCCTTTTCAAAGGGAGCATGAGTTAAGGGAAGCTTTGTATTATAGGACCTGAAACTTTCGTTAACTGTTTTTCATCCAACAAATTCATTCAGTCCCTATTATGGGTAGACTTTAGTCTTAGCCCTTATTTGCCATAGTTTATTCATTTGTTCTTCGTATTTTCCATTAGACAATAAGAAACTTGAGGACAATGGCTCAGTTTCATTCATCTTTAAATTATCAATGTTTAGCCCTTGACACTTATAGGTGCTCAAAAATCGTTGCTCAGATGAGCAGAACTTTTCTTTTCCTCTATAGTGTGTTTCATCACTTTCTAGTATGGTACCAAGAATACTGTATTTTAATTAACTTTCTGTAAACTTACCAGGAGAAAGTTCCAGAGTGTTTCATTATTTTATTCTTTATTACCGAGAATATAGTAGTTATTTGAATATCGTTCATGTATGTGTTAAATAAATGAATGGACAAACAAATGAGTGAATATTAAATATGATTCAATGAAGTAGAAATGACTATTGAAATTAGGGGCGTAGGGAACAGGGAGAATATTGGGAGTTAACAGAAGGTTAACCTTTTGGGGAAATAATCAGATTGAGAGACCATGAGAAAACCCAAATGGATGGAAATCTCCTCCAGAAGGATTTGTACTCAGTCCCCTGTGATTCCACTGCATCAAGAAATAGTGTCTTTCATTTTATGTAAGTTATTCATCTATCTAGAATAACTCTCCTTTCTCATTTCTGTTTTTTTTCCCCAAATATACTAGTTTTTCTTTAACTATCAATTTGTATCTCACTTCGTTCAATATCTATTTCCAGTTTTGCCCAGTAGTATGCATTTCTTCCTCATCTGGTTTTCTTTGACTTGTGAAGAGATATTTATAGAAGCACTTAATATAATCTACTGTGTATTATGTTTGTTTATAAATGTGCTATCATTTGCAGTGGATTTTAAGGTCTTGGAAATCAAGGATAATTTTTTTTAATTGTACAATTCCTAGACTGTTTTTGCACAAAGAAGGTACACAGTATATGCATTTCCAGTAAATTATCTTTGTTCTGTTTAGAAATATGACTCGAAATTATGTGAATTTGAGTAATATAGATGTTAAAATGCTTAGTATATCCATGCTACATTTACATATATCACATATATTTGATATAATAGCATAATAGAGGTAGTTGATAAATATGAGCAGAGCATTATGCTTTGGGAAATGGCCTTGATAACATAAAATTAGTAATTATGTTGAAGATATCAAACTGTCATCACAGATAATATAACTTGTAAATTATACCCATTTTTAAAGCATAGAGAATCGAGCTTATTTTCTTCTCTTTAGCTCAGGATTTCAATTCTGTATGAGTATGCGCTGCTGACCAGGAGTTTAGATGAATATAAGGTTTAAAAATGTCATATATTCATGGAGTTTGCATAAATTACTTTCCAGGATTTTTTTTCCTTTTTGTTCCCAAATGGTTTATCAAGCTTGGGAAAAAGTATTATGCATAATTGCTACACCTTAGATTGCAATATACTATACCAAACTAATCATAGATATTTATAGTCTGCATAAACTTTGTTTGCCCATCCATGGCAAGCATTTAATAATGCTAGTTCATCTGGAAAGGAAGTTAAATTAAATAATCCAAAATGAATGTGATGCATATTCACAAAAATGTAGTGTTTAGATTGAGCTAACAAAAAAGGAAGTCAGGCCTCAGCAAAGACAGCCAAGCTAGAATTTAGTCTTTCTCTCTGCAAGAGGTATTAGTCATTTACTCTACCTTTTGTGTCCATTCTTTTTCAACATGTGCCTCAGCCCATTTGTATTAAATCTTTTAAAAATCCAATGTGTCTCCATTATATACTGCATATATATAATAAAAGATTATCTTCCAGCTGCTGTATATAAATCTAAGAACTGCATAAGAAGATTCAGAAGTTTTCAAGGTAGATTTTGCTTTCTTATCATGAGAGCAAAATTAATTGAAGTGTAAAGGTACATTAAATCTTAGGGAAAGCTGCTGAGGTAAATCATGATATTTCCATTCAGTTATATTTCCAAAGACTTGAGGAATCATCATAGTCTACGGTGTAACAGTGTATGAAGAAAGAAAATAACTGGGATCTTTATTTGAAGATCATGCACGCAGCTGCGAGACTTAGCAGCAGCACATAGAAATCCTAAACACCTTAGATTGTTAGATACTCTACCAAAGTAATCATAGATGTTTATAGCCTGCATAAACTTTGTTATGTGTTATGTGTCATACACAGGCTATCAGGCCATGATACAGGTCCACAGTCTCTTATCTGCAATTCTAAAATACAGCTATCTCTAATATCTAACATCGTTTTTTCGAATCACTTGAAGATGAAACCTTTCTTTTCTTTTCTTTTTTTTTTAAGGAAATGTGCAGGCAGGAATGAAGGCAAGCAGGTAGGCAGGTAGGAAGAGAGAGGAGGAAGCACCCTGTATTTTTTTATTAATTGTCCACACTGGTTACCCCATGTCCTACCATGCACTCAACCCAGAGGTATGAGGCCTGGCCCCCGGCAACATGCTGTCAATAGTGATTAACCTAATCTCCTTTCACCCAGTGCATGCCCATCAAACCTTGTTTGATCTGACCTGCTGAGAAGTGATAAGACGTCGTTTCTTTTTCTTTTTGTATAGAGTCATACAATTTTTGTTAAGAGCATATTAATGGTGGTGGTGTAGTGCGTAATTTGCCTTCTTTTCAAAATGAAAAGAAAGGTGTTTTGGAAACACATCTGGGATTTTGGACATGGTGAACTCATTTTCCCTCTCAGTTCTTGGAAAACAACTTCCCCTCACTCCAGAGCATATACCGACTCAAATTTCTAATTGCAGTGAGTGATTTGATAATGGTTTTATTTAACAACAGGGTTTTTGTGAAATAAAGTAGAGACTTTGGGGAAAGCATTTTTGCATCTTTTCCTGAATTGGATGAGATTTGAAGATTGTGAACCAAATGTTGAAAAACCTTGTTTTTTTGTTTTTTCATCTTAGCTATTTGGGATTGGGTCCAAAGCTGATCCTTTTTTTGACCCTGTTACAAAGTGTGAAACAGAGCTGAGGAGGATGCTGCTGTCTCCATCACTTCCCTATGCTGGCTGGTGCTGTAAGAGCTGCAAGTGTTTAAAGCAAGTAAACAAGTTTCTAAACCACCCACTCGTATTTACCTCCTAAGTCCAATGTACAGTGGCAGCTGGTGATTTAGAAATGATTTGCCTTCAAGTGAGTTGGAATGCATCAAAATTTAATAATTAAATTCAGGAGCAGGCAAAGACTGTCCTAGATATAATATTGTTATTGATATTAAATGACTGGCCAAGTGAGGATACAATTTCTTTGGAGTATTTAATATGTAAGTGTGGGTCATTTTCAAGGAGCTCAATCCTTGAACATGTATGTTAATTAGAGCTATTCTAATAGGATTATAAATATAACTGTGACCCTGATAGGACCAGGTAACAATCGAGTCAGTCAGCTGGGAATTTGTGTGTTTGTTTTTACCATCTATAGGCAGCTACTAAGTTTGTGATATAGGTAACATGCTCAGACCATGACTGTGCCCTCAAAATACCACAAAACCTTCCTCATCTTCCTCATCATTATTGTATCTGTCTTTCATTTAAAAATTCCATAGCACAAATTATTTATTTGATTGTAAAAGACAGTGTCTCTGCCTCTAAACCATCAGTGACAAATGTACTCAGTTTCATATTCATTGGATATAACTCAGAAATGTCTTCTTAATTTACCTGCTGTATCTTATTTCCATTGCCACACTTCAGGCCCTTAGTGTCACATAAAATTTAGTAATAACCTCTTCACCAGTGTCAATACTTTCACTCTTTCATTCCTCTAATTACTTTCGTACTGCCATAGTTTTGTCATGAAAACATGTTTAATTAGTTAACTGTTCTTCAAAATCTATCATTTGTTCTCATTTTGAAGATAAACATCCCACATTTTTATCCTAGATACTGTGGTCCTTCATAATCTGGATCAATACATATTCTTACCTTTAATCTTCTTAATCTCACCTTTCAGCCCTTAACCTCAAATCACATCTCTCATCATTCACCATTACTTCAACTTCCCACTTATTTCCCAGTGCCCATTGTTTTCTCCTTTGGATTGTATATCTCAGTTTCTTGCTCCTAGTAGAATAAATCTCAATCTTAGTATAAGAGCAACAAGTCCGTCTTTCTTTCTGTTGATATGGATTTATTTTCTCTTTTAAGTGTTTGCCAAATCAAAAGAAACTACCCCAACAGAGACTTGTAAAAAAAAGAAAAAGAGGGTCCTTAATACTCATAAACAAGAGAAAAAATCATTTTGAGGTATATGCTACTCATTAGCAGAGCTTGGTGTGAGTTCGATTGTTGATCATAACCCATGAGACCATTTTCTCTGTCAGTTGTTGAATAAACTTTGAAGGCTTTAGCATCTGACTCTTGGAGTGCATTCTGCAAGAACAGGCATTCAGAGACTGGAGCTCTGATAGTGGGATGATACATGGAGTGACTTGGGTGACTCCCACACTTTTCTGGTCAAGTTTCTCACTTCTGCAGAACTCATAAGTATTAATCCAGATAGCTACTTGTAAATTGTGCTGTTTAACAACTGAGCCAAATTCTTCAATTGATGACAAGCAAGTAGAGAGTACACAAGTCATCTCTTAAATGTGCTTAAGAGATCAGTGAAAGTCTGGAATAATTGTCTTGAAAACAAGCCTGTTGACAGATGAAGGCATAGGGCACGTATGGTTAAGGTATCAGAAGCACTATTGTTTTATAAGGGGCGACCTGTATCCCAGATGCATAACTTCTTCTAGAAGACATATCCCATCACTGAATTTTTCATGTGAGAATAAGAGCCATTTCCAATATTACAGTGACAATGCTTTCATGCCATTTTAGATGTTGAGAGGGGTAGCAAGATTGGCAGATGCCAGATTTTTCTGTTTGTAAGATATGTCTATGTGTTGCATATATAATATATTGCATATTTAAAATAGGTTTTATGAATAATTTCCTTTTCATTTATTTTATTTCTGTATGTATCCAGAATAATATTTCCCCATTTATCTAATTTCCATTATGTCTCCAAATGACATGATATCCACAACCACTCTCTATTAGTCAAATGACTCCTCTATTTAGTTGATAACTTTTCATAACTCTTTATGGTGTGTGTATGATAAAGAGGATCAATTTATTTTTCTCACCATTTTCCTTTATCTTTGCATAAAGTAAAAATGTCTGCACTTTGGGAATTATTAGGAAGTTAGTTTCTGTTATTAACATTCTCTTTTACTCACTATTCCCCCAGAGAAGAGGTAAATCTAACTCAGTGACTTTGGGGAAGCTACAAACAAGCATAACTTACTCATTTCCAGACTCTTGCTTATAAGACAGTTTATATCTCCTCTTTATTTGCTGTGTGGTAAGAAAATATTGATTACCATAAAAGACCCGTCTTCTTGCTTGAAGTCAAGGGATTATCTCTCTCTACTCCTGCCTTAGAGACTCCATTCAGGAGGCAATAATACCTTTTGCAGCTGGTGAACTTTCTACTTTGAATACTGTCTCAGCAAATGTGGATCACAAGATCAAGAAACAGGCAAAGAATCAGAAGTCAGTTGTCATTTTCGTTCCAAACTGTGCTATCCAATCCATCTTGACCAACAATAAATATTATACTTGCAGATCTTATATTATCATAAGGTCTGAAAAAGAGTGAACATAGTATTTATTTTTCAGTCCTTTCATTTACTTTCTAACTTCATTCATTTCCTTGTTTCCATCTAATGCTGTGAATATATATATATACATATATATATATGTATATATATTTTAATGGAAAGAATGAATTTATTAAAATTCCCTTTTCCTAAGTTTATTGGTATAATGTCAGAATCGTTATAGGATGTTGGTTTATTGTTAGAAACTGCTAAGGTGGTACTGTTTTGAGTATTTTTATATCCTATGCTTAAAGCTTTTTCTTAAAAATAAACTGTGGTACCATATTTATTAGTATACTTGTGAATAATTATGGTGTTAACATTTGCTTAATCAGATGGGTATTTATTTTGAAACTATCCATTTCATACATATCCATTTCAATTTCAAAAGTTAGCAGCACATGTGTGATAGTTTTCATCTAATTCCACTTGTTTTCTCTTCATATTTTGAATTAAATGTTCCTGAGCCCATTCTTAGTCCCTAAATAGCTGTTAGTGTGTCTTTAAGGCAAAAAGTATTGAGAACTAACTATAGTACCATTCTTGTACATCACAGGAATACTTTTTTTTAATGTGTGTTTACTATTTATCTGGGCTGAATCTTCTTTTAATAAATATTTGCTTTTTTTTTTTTTTAATTTTACTGACTGGTCAGTATCCTCAACAAGTTCTTATTATGCTTCGCTGATGTGACTCCTAAACTCCATAGATATAAATCTATCTTTACCCTTCAACTCCCCCTGCCTCCAGTCTCAGGCCTTTAATATCTGAGGGTATTCCCACAGCTTATATTTTGCTGATTATGTTCCCATGAATATGTTCCATGTGCTTTGCTCCTGTTTTCATATATATCACTAGTTGACTCTAATGCATTCTCCAGTATGATACCTCAATATAAAAGTGACTATTTAAATTAACACTAGTTAAAGCAGACCTCAGTGATCACTGTCTAGTTCTATCATTTGCTAGGAGCTGCAAAGTGATTACATACTAATTCTATCACTTCTTCATGTATGAGCTAGAATTCTAATATAAAAAGAAATCTCTCCATATCAAGCTTACTATTAGTGATAACATTTGTGTAGAAAAAGGAGAATAAATACCTAATTCTTCCCCTTCATTGACCTGCACAGCAGCTGCAGAATTTAAGAGGCGAGAAGGGAAGTGTGGGATATTCCTCTCAATTTGTGACATTTTAAATGTTTGATGTGACTCAGCCCATTGATGTTTTTTCCTGTCTTAATACACCCAGTGTCCACTTTGGTGAGCTCTTCAAGTTGGTTCCTGAGGGGTGGTTTGTTTATTTTTTTAAATGATCTTAAAAGTCCTTTTTTGGCTACTTCTTTTCTGGTGTGACAAAAATACTCCAGTTTATCAAGTACATTTTCAAATATTAACATGGAACTAGCTACTTCTCCAAGGAGCTCTAGTTATTTTTATCTCGAAATAGTTTTGCTTCATTGTTTGTTTTTTTTGTTTGTTTTTTTTTTTTTTAATGTTAGTACTAGGTCTTCATTGTGACAGGGTTTGATATTGTTTCCAGGTCTTATTCTAGTGAAGAGATTCAGGAGTTTTTTAAAGATAAAGTACATCATTCACTCTTTAAAGATAAAATCCATAAACCCATCCTTCCATTTCCAATTGAATTCTGAACTACAAGGATTTTTATCTAACCTCTACTGCTGTGTATATGTAATTCCTTTATTTTTTTCCAGACTGAGAGACCTTGTTGTCAATAACAACAGAAATGATAGAATATTGTTTCTCATTTGCCTTGACCTACACTGCCACAAAACAGCCTCAAATATCCATCTTCAAAATTATAGTCAACTATAGTATTACAGAAAATATTTTCAGTTTTTTTGTGTCCTTAGGGTATATGCTTTAAAGTCTACTGCACTCATATTACTGTGTTTTTAAGTCAGTTGGAATAGCGATCTAAAATAGAGGACAGAGGCTCATTCATTGAATGTTCATTGAATGCCTGCTACTGGCCATACCCTTCTGAGTCCTTTATAAAAAACATATCTACCTTGGAAAACAAATCTACGTGATCTAAAATAGTGCTATTTTAGAGAGGCTAGAAGTGGGGCAAAATTGATTTAATAGTGTCTCTAGTATTAGATGGGTGGAAAGTGTCCAAACAGGGTCTTGGAACCCCAGCATTCTGACTCAGGGGACTCTCCAGGAATTATTAGAAGGAGAATTTGCAGTCCTTTAGAGAAGGTAGAATTCTAGGATTCCTAGCAACTTTTTGTTTAGATCCCATGTGTAAAATGTAGTTTCTGAAACTCTGAAGATTTTTATACATAAACTCATTATTTTCTTACAACCAAATGATCTTAGACTGAGATGACTTACCGGAATAATGTTTTGTGATTGAGAACTAGATACTATCCTCCAGATGTAGCAAGAACACCATTAAGTACTTATTTCCTCCAAAATAAGTGCTTTTGAAAAATATGTAAGATTCTTGTCTTGTGTGATTACAATATTGATGACAATGGGCATATCTGTCTTATTCATTTAAAACTATTAGAAACTTTATAAATATGTTCCAGTCATTTTTTTACATCTGGAGCAGAATACTCTGGAAAGCTTGTACTGATGATTATGCAGTCTTCTGGTCCATGAGCACTCAAGTCCCTTTTCTTTTGGAAATTCAAAAAAAAAGTTGTGTTCGTGAACTCTTTGAAGTAAATATCGAGAAGGGCATATAACCCTACATAATGTCATACTGAATCATTTAGAAATATCCATGCCAATGATCAGGATGCATTTATTGAATGCAGGCTGGACAGTGATAGTATTAAAATTAGGGATTTATTTAGTGTAATATACTTTTGTAAAAATTAAAGACAATGCGTAAAATAGTAAGTGACCTTCAAAAAATGTAAATTTCATGCTTGAAAATGTAGCTACCTAAAAAATAATCATGCTGCGTGCTTAGAGTGGAACAACTAGATTCACTAGTTTTATATTAAAATGAAGACAAGAAAACTTTGAAGAGGAATTCGAAGACCAAAATATACATTGCAGAATGGCCTACATGGAAAGACTGACCTCTTTCTACCTGTCTTTTTGAGCCCTGGGAATGAGCTAACACTGTTCTGTTCTCCTTTCATGCTCCAAGAGGCCTCTGAGAATTGAGTTTTCATTGGTGTGACGTCTCAGAGACAAATAGTCCCTGTAAGAGTGTTCTCCCAGGGGACTTACCGACACTCATTACAAAATATTAATGAAGTCAGGGGCGTTCACTTAATGGAAACCAGGAGATAGCTATAGTCAGAATCCTATAAAGAAAAGACTTGGAAACACCAACAAAAATTAGTCTTACCTAGATTTCTCCCTACAGGAAGATTTAGAAAGGAGATTTACTGTGTATTACTTTAACAAAAGGTCAAAGGAAGAGTTTGCAAGCTCAAAAATCTAACAAGCCATATTTACTTCATGTAAGAGTTAAGAAGAATAGCTAGAAAATGGCAGGACTCCAAGCGGGGATATTTCTTCTTTTGTGAAAAGGACAAATATCCCTTTCACAAATACTTCCGCTGAAACGTCGTTAATGGGACTATCATGAAGGACTTACACGATGATCCGAGAGATAATTGAGAAATTTGGGATGCTTGTTCTTTTCTACCCAATCTGGCTTAGGCTATTTTTGAGTCAAGCTGTTGACCTTTTCTTACTTCTTCTTTGTTAAGCTGTGGCACCAAAAGGATTATGTATCCAAACAATTTTAGAGAACCTATTCTCTATGAGAAAAGTAAGGGGCTTAAATGTATTGAATACTGCTGCATTTAACCTACTTAATTGGAACACGTCGATGAGATCTAATTGCAAAGTTGTTTTAATTGGAAAATCAAGCATTGCGTTGATATTGGTGTGCATGATTAAACAAAGTAACTGAGGTCACAAGGAGACTGTGTAAGACTCCTGCCTGTGATTGATTAAGTATGAAAGTTAATCAATTTAATTTATGTGATTGATGTTGATTGTTTCCTTTTGAAATTGCCTGTTGGTATCTTATTTTATCAAGACAGTATGTGTGGAATGTCAGCTAAACTACAGTAGCTCTTCAATTTGTTTATTTTAGTATAATGATGTGTTTATTTCTGATCTAAGTAATTTTAACATGGCTTTTGTGTCACTAATTAAGATTTTCAAGTTGCTCGAGATAAAATTAGATTTTCTATTAAGAAAATTTAATTTTCCTGGGGAAATGATTCAAGCAACATGGGAAACTTAACCTACTAGTTCCATTAGCGGAGTTGATGGTTTATTGCCTTAAAACATATGCCACGCAGCTCAGGAACAAAGGTGTCCCTTTTTTAATCATCTCAGTGTCAATGTACTTTATGTTTCCCAATGACTATGATGATAATTGTAATAATAATGAGAAGATGAAGAACATTTATATAGTACTTATTATCTGTCAGGCAGTATTTTAATTTCATTACATATAATAACCCATTTAATATATTAGGCAAATGCATTTGCTTCTGTGAATTTTCTTTTGTCAAAGTCACAGTGTTAATATTGTCTTATGTATTGAATGTTAGCTCCTGAATACATTCACAGCTAAGTGTTAACAAAGTAAGGTTGTTTGACCAGGTCACATAGTTAGTAGGCACTTGATAGATTCGCATATTTAACATTGCAAAAGTGGAACCTATTCATATATTTCAGTCTATACATTGTATCAGTCCCAATTCTCCGGAGGACAGAACCATTTGGAGGTGTCTATTTCCATCTATCTCTTCTATCTATCTGTATCTGTCTATACCTACCTAACTGTAGTGTGTTCTTTTAAGGATTTCTTATAAGGAATTGGCCTTTCTGATTGGGGTAGGGGTGGACAAATCTGAAATGTGTAGGGCAGGTTGGCAGTATGAACTTTCAGACAGGAGGTGTGATGATGCCTAGAGATTTGAAGCTTTTCTTTTCCAGGAAGCCTCAATTTTGGTCCTGGAAGTAAGACCTTAAACTGATGGGATGAGTCCACCAAAGTATTGAAAGTAAAGGCAACTGTTTCTAGATACTGATCATGTACAAATCTATGAAAAAGTACCTTTACAGAAACACCTAAATAGAGATTTGATTAAGTACCTGGATACTGTAGCCTAGATGAGTTGATACATAAGACTATCACATATGTTGACTTTAAATAAAGAGTACATAAAGATGAACAAGAATCAAGGCAATAAATGTATAATCAAATATATTGGAACATCAGTATAGTATTTCTGCAGTTAGCTGCTGCTATTAACCTTGTATTATGTTTGCAAAGTTAAAGTTGTGCCATTAATTGCAATTTGGTCAATTCGAATAAGTTTTCTGAGAATTTTTCTTCCTTTTCTTCCAATTTTCCGAATTTCCTTGCATCCTGAGTTCTCTGGAACTCACTTTAGGTTTGAAAAGTAAACTAAGGTTTGCTGATGAAGAAAGGTTGTCAGGGGAAAAATGCCATTTTTTGTTTGAAATAAAACAAATACACTTGTCCAGATTTTCCCCCTTCCTTTCTTTTTGCCTGAGCTACCAAAACAAAGTCTTTTGCAGCCAGACCAAAGCCAGTGCTCAAGATGGAAGAGCGGGGAGAGGAAGAACCAGCTTTCTGGAGGATAGTGCTGAGTTGTTATTGTAGGCTAATACATTGTCACTGGACTTTTATCATTCCACAGGAAAAATATATTTATTTTCTTTATTAATCAAATGCAAGATGTATTTCTTGGGTTTGTTTACTATTTTTATTAGTAAATGGAGATTAAGTTTATGTTCATCAGCTATGCCAAGTCAATTGTCTCATAGAATTGAATCATGATCTATCACAACTAATATCTTTTTATCAAGATATTGGAGGAGGGATTCTAAAGGCATCTTTAAATTTTACAGTTTTTCCAAAGCAAAATCAGTTGCTGTTACAGGTATATGCAATATTAATTAGAAGGGATTATGAAACCATGTTTGTATTCTTCTTTGTTGAGCTGTCTTGCTTATTCTATTTCTTTGTCACCGATGTTACTTAAAGTTGATGCCTAATGCAAATTATAACAGGATCCATTTTTCTTTGACTTTCTGCAGGGAAACACTCTACATCAATTTAAGAGGATAAAGAAAGGGAAAGAAAGACAAAAGTACCTGTGAGAGTTCTAGAGGTCTCTTTAGAATTCGTGCTATACTTATTTTTTTTTTCCATCTGTGTATGGGATTATCTCCTCCCTTCTCAGGGATTAGAAGGAATGATAATGGTGTCAAAAACATAATCTTAACTTTACTCTTAGGTAATTTTTTTAGTTTGGTAGTCTGGTATATACTCATGGAGAAATATATCCTGAGTCATTGAATGAAGGAAAGGCAAGTCAGTGAAATGGGACTGAGAAATTCATGTCAAAAGTACTTATAGAAGAGACAAAATTGATAAGAATGTCACCTTAAAATGAAGTCTCAAAAGGATGTACATGAGTTCTGTGAAGTTTTGAAGTGTCTAAAGAAGGGGAACATTGCTTACTTAAAATCAAGGATATTTGAGTAATGGATACTTTCTGCAATTTTAAGTTAACAATTTTATATAGGGAAATCTTTTTCAGTTATAAGATTTTAAGTTATGTACTCACGTGTGTATATATGTATGTATATGCGTATAAGTGTGTAAAGTAAGAAATAAGAAAGGAATCTTTGTTCCAAGGGTTTTCACAGTCTTGAGGCATCAAGAATAAGCTTAGGCAGATGATCTTGAACTTTCTATGGGTTTGCAATAGCTTACTCCATTGTTCTGAAGACTTTAATGTTACATCTTGCACCTGGCCTTTAAATAGCCAGTACAATATGTAATGGAGAAGTCGCTTACAAATATAAATCAATATTTATCAATTTGGTGGTTTTACCTAAGATTCCTGTGCCTTAGTTCTCTTGAATAATAGTTAAAATGTAGTGCACTGATTATGCTTTCCAAGATGGCAGCAAGAGCTTGGTGTCAATAAACAGATGTCCAAATAGACTGAACATGCAATCAGAATTCACACCAGCTCCCACCCATCCCTCTTTCTTCCCCAACAAGGACACATTTAGTCAGGTATCATTCATCAAGGTAGACTGTTTGGATATAGAGAAATACAGAAACACATCTCTATGTAAAAGGAAGAAAACAAAACAAAACCACAGGCCAAAAAGACCCTTGTGGTTCAAGAATAATAAGATAAAGCATATTTTATTGAGAGTAAAGAATATTCCAACATATTTAATTGTAAATTAAAAATGTCTCTGAAACTATACTTCCCAACATGGTAGCCATTTGTTACATGGGACTCTTGAGTTCTTGAAATGTATCTAGTTTATATCAAATATGTGCTGGAAGATGAAATTTTTTTATAATGCTTAGTTTTAAGGCTTGGTGAAAAAGAATATTAAGAATATAAAACATTTAATAAATTTTAATGGATTATATGTTGAAATAAAATATTTTATATTATGAGTTAGTCTGTCATTAAAATTAATTTATACATTTTGTCTTTATGACCCTATGTGATTACTAGAAAATTAAAAATTCTGTTGGTAGCTTGAAAATGCCATTTGGCTTGATAGACACTATATTTTTATTGGGCAGTACTATTTAGAGGATTCATCAAATCTATCTATCTACTTATCTTGCAAAATATTATATTTTATTGGACAGTACTATTTAGGGAATTCATAAAACCTATCTATCCTACTTCATTTAATTTTTTATCTCTTTGAAACTTATACATGTAAATTGTTAGCTTCCTATATAGAATTAAATTTTATGGTACTTTTATTTATCCTTATGAAGAAGTTTTATTTATCCTAAGTAATTCAGTTCTACATAAATAAGATATTTAAATATCTGAAGCTCTGTAAATGGTGAATTTCACAAACTGTCTCTTAGAACAGACTCATCATATGTGCTTTCATCATTTAGAAGATTTGTTTTATTCCTATAAAGTAAGGATGTCTTTGAGAAAATATCAAACATTATTATACTAGTTTTAATATAAATTTATTTATAAATAAATAAAGGATATCAATTCATGCCCAAACATCTTGCACTGTGTAAACACAAATTTAAGACAATATATTGCATATTCATATCATTATGTCTATCAGATTTCAGAAATTCTGGACTTCGATAGAAGTTATTACATTTCTGCACATTATTATATGTTACCTTAATCTCCATCAAAATCTGGAGAAGCATTCTGTTCTGAAAACGTGTCTTCTCTAGTGAAATATATGAACATTTACAATGAACGAGATTAATTAAATTGACAAATTGTGTCACATCTGTTCCAGTTTAGAATATGTGCAAAATAAATTCATGACAGTACAGGATTTGTCACCAAATAAGTTATGAAAAAGCTTTTAGTTTTCAGATATTTGAGTACTTTGGTGTTGTGGGTAAGTGACTGTAAAGTTGGGTTATGGCAGTATTAAGTTATTGAACTGTATTTATCATGCTTTAATAATCTTTTAGTTCAGATATTTAATTGTGACCTCTTGTCTTCTATTTCTTCACAAAAGTGCCCAATGGGATTAATTAGCTTTTTGACACTATAAGGCTAGCGATGAAAGAACTCCTGAATAGCTAGTAGGAGAAGACAACTTATGTGTTAAAATATTTACATACTTGAAGTCTGGCTACATTACCACATCATCTTATCGGTACACAAATACTAGTCCTTCAAGGTCTTAAAATATCTTTGTCCAAAGAATTCAGTATGAATGGAAAGAAATAAAATACAAGTAGGCAAACTAAACTTAAGCACAGGAAGACTTTGAGTAGGAATTACCATTTTTCACATTACTGTTTTTAAGATGTCAGAAATGGTGCCTTTTGTTTCCAAAATCTAAGAAACAAGCGTTTAAAATCTCCTGAAAACCGTGAGTTCTTTTATTTTTAAAGGTTATGCTGAAAACTAAAGCTGTTTTATCCTGTCTCTTATTTGTCATTTTAATATTTTCTTCCACTTACAGTCTTTCTTCCATGATCTCAATTCAATCGCTTTTCAATCTTGACTAACCCAGCTTATGTCCAAAATATAACAGCTTATATCCAAAAGAAGCCCTCCATCTTTTTTCCCAAAAGTGTCCTACTAAACTCCAGTTCTCCACACTGCCTTCAATCTCGTGGTCCTCATTTACTGAGTTCTTTATGTTATGCTGGTTGCTACATTAAACAGCTCAGATTTATTTTTCTCATTAAACTCTTAAAACATTTTTATTGTAAAATGGTATTTATTAGTTCAGAGTTAAAGATGCTTGTCCATGGTTAGGAATCTGGTAGGAGTTGGAGTTAGCATTCTAACAAGAGTTGGAAGAAATATTTTCTCAATTTGGTTTATAAATGTTATTCTCTTTCAGAAGAAATCATTATAGGTAAATTAATTTGATACAAAAATGCTCTAGAGAATTCACCATGATGAATTTGGACATATTTCAGTGTGCATCATTTATATAATTGTTCTGTAGATTTTAAAGCTGTAGGAACTTTGGATTTTAGAAACATTATTCTCGATAGAGTAGAATTCAATTTGAATACTTTTTTTTTTTTTTTTTTTGTCAAATTGATAACACTAAGCACCCACAATACAGGTTGTTTGTTGAATAAAAAGTGAAACTGATACCTTTGCATTTTTTCTGACCTGAATTTAAACCATTCTGTCTTTGAGCATTAAGTATGATGTCAACTGTTGGCTTTTGGTAGATGACCTTTATCAGGCAGAGAAAGTTCCCTTCTGTTTCTAGTTTGCTGAGATTTTTTATTAGGAATGGGTAATGGTTTTCCTCAAAGGCTTTTCCTTTAGTTATTGAAATGATCTCATTTTTTTTTTCTTTTTTTCCAGTTTATTATAATGGTGAATTACATTTTTTTGAATGTTAAACAAGCCTTGCATTCCCGAGATAAATCTCATTTGCTCATTTTGCATGTCCCTGTTTCTGTATTGCTAGATTTGCTAACACTACATTTAAAATTTTTGCTCCTATGTTCATGAGGAATATCATTCTACAGCAATTGGTGTATAGTTGTCCTAGATAGTGCTTTCAAAGATTTTCTGTCAAGATAATGCTACCCTTATAGAATGAGTTAAGAAGTAGTCCCTATCATATAATATTCTGGAAGAGGTTCTGAGGAAATGGTATCATCCTCTCTTAAATGTTTCAAGCAAATCACCTGCAAAGACATCAGGATGTAACATTTCCTTTGTGGATGAGTATTAACTACAAATTGAAACTCTCTAGCAAATGTACAGTTTTTTAGCTTGTATCTGACTTCTCGCACTTTGTTATATCTTGTAGGAACTTTTTCCTTTTCATCTAAACATAGATTTTGTTCATGAAGTTTTCATGTGTCTTATTATATTTTAAATTTATATAAAATATGCAAAGTTCTCTTATTCCCAGTATTAGTAGTTTTGGTCTTCTAACCATTTTTCTCCTGATTGGTTTGGAGAAAGTTTACCTTTGAATGAATCCTCTCAAACACTTTTTGGGGAGTTCATTGACTTTTATGTTTGTTTCTCTTCTTTTTTTATAGAATTAATTCCCACTCTTATCTTTATTAATTATGTCTAAGTTGGGTTTCATTTTCTCTCTTTTTTTCACTTATGGTAGATGCTGAGGTCTTTGACTTGACCCTTTCTTTTCTAACATAGGCATTTAATCCTCTGCATTTTCACCTAACTATTGATTTATCAATATTCAACTTACTTGAGATGTTGCATTTTCATTTAGCTCAAAATACTACCTTTCCGTTTGAATTACTGATTGATGTATGTGTTATTTAAACATGCATTATCTGATTTCCAAATTTAGGGAATTGTTCACAGAAATCTTTGTTTTTAAGTTCTAATTTAATGTCATTGTGAACAGAGAACAGTTTTTGTATTTCTGAAATTCTTTTACATTTAATAAGATTTTTGTTGACCTATCTTGGTTTGCTGTGAGCTTGAGAAGAATGTGTGTCTTCTTTGTTGATTGGGGTGTTTTGTAATACCAATGATAAAATTAGTCATTGATTGGGGTGTTTGTCTTGTATAACTTTCTGATTTTTTTCAATATTTACTGTATCATTTATTGAGATTGTGTGTTTATACATTTTGTTCTGGTTCTGGACTTATCCCTGACTTTTTTTTTTTTTATCAGTTTCTGATTCATTTACTTTAAAACTATATCATTAGAGACATAACACTAAGGAGTGATTAATCAATTACTTTATTATGTAAAAGCATTCTTTCTATCCTTGGGAACAGAAATGGATCTGAGATTACCATGATAGCAGTTCTCGTTTCTTTAGGATTTTTATTAGCATAGTATTACTTTCTTTTATTTTACTTTTCATGTTTTATATTTACACACTTAGGCACATTGCTTGAAAGTAGCATATAGGTGGAATTTCCATTTTTATTCAGTCTGATAATGACTGCATTTTAATGGGGAAGTTTAGTTGACTTTTTCCCTTTTTATTAATATTTCATTACCTTATAATACTAGGTATACTTCAGGAGAATAGGTTCACAGTTTCAGTCAATCTTTATATCACACTGCATTCATCACCAGATTAAAATTATCTAGTAACTTTAGTTGTTTTCAGTGAGAGGGGATTTCTCCATTTTCCATGTATCATTTTTACTTAATATATTTGATCTATGCAATTTTCACAGTTGTGGAGATCCCATAATGGTACAGTGAGACTAAGCAATTTACAATTTCATAGTTCATATTGGATAAAAGATGTATTAGTACTTCTTTTTTTTTTTTTCTGTCTCTTTGTCCTGTGTTCTGAGCAGCATTTAAATGTGCTGCTCTGAACTGAACCCATTTTCAGGGTACCCCCAAAATCAAATGAGACTAATTTTTTTTAACTGTATTTCTCTACATTTTTTATGCATTCAACTTAAGCTTTCATGATATTTTGTGTTAGGTCCGTTCTCAACCTAATTGTTTAACAAAAATCCATGAAGTGCCTACTATGTTCTTGCACCGAATAAGTAGACAGATCATTAAGAAATAGTCCCTGTCTCTATAGGTACCACTCTTGGATTGGACATGATGGGAAAGTTAACTCACTCTGGCTTAAAAAAAGTTATTTGATTTAATAGCTGAAAAGTAGAAAGACTGAATAATTTTAGAGGAGATTTGAGTCGGTGGCTCAAGGAAGATGCATTGCCCTCTCTCAGCCCTGACTCCAGTGGCATTGACCTCTGTCCCACAGTCCATGCACAGAGTGCCCCATCAGTCCTGCTTGTCTCGATTTTCCGTCACATGTCTGACTCCAGGTTTCACAGCCAACTTGTAGCTCCTACAAGAAATCGTCTTTCCTGATAGCAGACGTTTGGAAAAGGAATGTGCAGTTTTTCCCTCATGGAACACATCAGCCAGTATATACTCATGTCACCTCAACCTACTGAGAATATTAGTCTAAGTTCGAACTAGTTCCGATAGCAATTTGGGGCCATGGTGATTGGCATGAGCTTGGAGCCGAAAATTTCTTCAACTGTATCTCAGTCAGAAGACTGATAAAATGGTTGAGGGAGGTGGGATTTTGCGAAGATAATTGTGAGAACTATTAAACATCGGGAAGGTGTGCTATCATTTAGATGTGGGATACAGAAAAGCCCAGCAAACATGACATCAAATACGAATAGATGTGTGGTCTATGAAAACCAATCAGTTGTTGCAGGTAGAGATTTGGGGGAAGCAGACAAATTGGGTCTGTGGGATCAATTATATGGTGAAGGAAGACCTAGATTGGGGATGGTGACCTTCATTTTTTATATAGATATTCATTTATAATGGTGCACACCTTAAACCTATAGAATGATGTGAACGGTGTCCTTTCCATAAAATTAATTAAATTGCAATTTTAAAAATAAGGTAAATGGAGGCTGGGGGTAGGGGGAGTAACTGTATCAACTCTTAGTGCATCTTCTAGTAATTTATAAGCCAGAGTCATCAGTAAACATTGTTGAATCATTGAGGAAAGTCAAGTAAAATTGTCAAATCTTAAAAAACAAACTATGAGATGACTCTGCTCTAACTGTGCTTTCTAAGGATATATTTATCTCTGCTTTTTTAAACATAATCATATGATTTAGATTTCTTCCTACGAATTTTCATCCTGTTGGACTTTCTCTTTTACTGTCCTTCCTGATTGTTGAGCCTTTTCAGAATCTTGATTCTGCCAGCTGTCATATTAACTTACCCTTCCTGACTGAGGTCACCTGAAAGTGTGATAAGTCTGCCTTCTTTATCTCTATTCGCCATGTAGATAAAAATGTTTCACAGAACAAGGCCAAATATACTGTCTGCATTTTTTTTTTTTTTTTTTTTTTTGGTCATGGACAAAAACTTGAGTAAGTAACCACTAGTACATGATAAACTGGTGGTAAAAAAATATTCAGTTTTTCTATTAGTATTCATGTCAGCTTGAATAAGTAATGTGAATAGTAAGCATCACAATCACATATGATTAGAGTTAGGGTTCAGTAAGGATAAGAAACTAGTTGAAGGTCGGGTATATTGGTGGTGCTTATTTTATGGTTAAAAAAAGGATGTTGATTTTGCATTTCGATGCATCTGTGTTGACCCTATCAAAACAGACAAAGGATTTCAATATTATAGGTATCTGCCACACTCTGAAATTTTGTGTTAACCTCTTCATTTTTACCAAAGACTTGGATTTATAACTGTTTTGGGAACCAAATGAAATCCAAAGAGGAATTGTACTTTTAGGGCAGAAGGCGAAAAGGAAGAACAGTGTTCAGCACTGGTTTTGCAACAGCTGTTTTAGAAAAAGTGTGTCCTCTGAGCAGAGAGATGGTCTGCACCAAGCTCCTTGCCCAGAACAGCTTTCTACGGGTGAGGAATTTATCACCTGATCGAGTTTATGCTAATGCGATTTTTGTTTTTTATGTGTCACTTGCTATGACTGGACTCGGTAGGTGTTTTTTTTTTTTGGTGTTGTTTATTTTTGTTTGTTCATTTTTGTGTTTTTTTGTTTCTTTTAGGGGAGGTATGGAGACTTGGGAACACTCCAGAATTTTTATGTATGAATTTCTGGCATTGTTTTCTCACTTGATGTGGACACTTCGGTTTACAAAAACCTTCACAGGGCTGCTTCACTTTTGGTAGCAGGGGAAACCTATATTGTATTACAATTTCCACATATTTATGTGTATATACTGATTCTCATGCTGTGAATCTACCAACAGTGAGTGTTACTGACCATCTACTAACAAATCACTCTCCCCAATTGCTCTGGTGCTCTGATAGTGTGTGAGTCCTAATCGCCCTTTGCTATGACCTTCGTTCACCTACCTTCTATGATCTCTGGCTACTTAATTCATCCATATAGTATGTAATCCTGTGTTTGATGTGTGAACCGTGTACGTTATGGAGGAATATTTCTCAGACAAGAGAAAACTCAAGAAAAATATAAGTAGACTATCACCCACACCAGGTGAGGAGCTTGATCAAGATATTTTAAGGGGAATCCTTTTTTTAATCCAACTAAAGCCAAGGTCATATCAGGACATGTTCCTTTACACCTCTTTTAGCTAATGCATTTTTTATTGTTTTTGCTGTATATTTGTTTAACTTGTTTGCTATTTTTGAAGACCATACCACATCCCCATCTAGACCCACATGCCTGTTTTTTATTCCTGAATGACCATTAAAACTCACACCTCTAGATTAAAAGTTGCCAGATGTCTCAGAACAGCTGTGTCACAGCTTTCTACTCTTATTTTTAGCTATCTTCCTTCTTGTGGGCCTCTTTCATTGAAATACTCCTGTTCTTTTTATCATCCTCCATTTGTTTTCTTTACTTATTTAATCATCATGGCTGAGAATCTTTCAATATTTACTTATGAAACTAAGATCTTGATAGCTTCTCTGAGTCTAGGTTGAGTACAAAGAAATATATATATATAACTATATATATAAATATGTATATATATGCTTCTGACTATTAATCATAATTTTCACTAGTTTGCATTTTTATCAGTGTTCATATTACTATATCAATTTAATCATTCTGTTGAACTTAATACAGGTTATCCTTTCTTTCATACATTGGTAAAATTCGTATGCGTAGTTTTTTTTTTGGATAGTATAGCTTACCATCAATTCTTTAAAAATAAGAATCTACTACTTACCATTTGAATGCCAAATTATGTCATCATGTAATAATATATCGAAAGAACACGTGTATGTTAGGACATGTTAGGACAGAATTACGCTTAGTATTCTTTGGTTAGATATGTGCATCTTTATGAGTGTATGATTATGTATGATGTACATACTACAACAAGAATTAACTGGTAGTGTATTGGTGGTTGTCATGTTTGTCTGCAGATGATGTGAACATACTTGTATGTTCATGAATTAAAACCACATGCAGCCACATTTGTTTACAAGTATGATTGTTTTCATGACTGACATCAGGAATTCAGAAGTAAAAGACAAAGGAAATCAAGTTTATAGTCCTGGATTTGCTCTCTCTCTTATTTGGGCTATAACTACTTAGCAGAGATAGATAGATTGATAGATAGACATAATATATATATATATATAATTTCTCATACACATATGTTATGTATGTATATGTGTGTGTCTGTATATATATGTATGTATATATATGAGCAAACTGATGAAGAGGTGGACTCCCCATCCTACCTTCATCAAAATGGAAATTTCTTATTAAAAGTACAACTTTGATGATTTTCATGTCATGCTCCTTTCTTTTAGAAAATTTGATAGAGTTAGAACTTACAAAAGAATGAACCAATTTTTTTTTTTTTTTTTTTTGCCAGGCATGGGGACAATATTAATTTAACTCCTTCACACAGTACACTTTTCACAATTCAACTTGACCTTGAATGTGATTGCTTTCCTAGCTGCAAGAGCTGTCCTTAAATATATGATGCCCCACCATGTTGTCAGATGGGTAACAGATCTAAAATGTGCAAAATTAGAATGAGTTATACAGCCAGGTGTATAGAGTTTTTAAAGGCCAGGTCCAATCCTGTTGTGATGAAGTATTAACTTGAAAGGATTGGTGGCCATAAAAAAAAAAAAAAAAGATCCCCTGCCATCTACTGTGCTACACCTAAATTCAGCTGGTTAATGCAGGCTCTGCTTCTTTGCTTGAGGTGAAATTCATATGAACTATAAATGCTTGATCAGGAATATTTTCCCGGCTTTGCCTGGCCAGAGAGACCCAGGGAGAGAAAAGCCCTAGGCCAGAAGCATCCTGCTGGCCAGTTGTTGCTAGTCTGCAGCTTAGAAATGAGGAAAGCAACAGCCTTCATTAGGTTGCATGGAGAATTTAGGCTCTGTGATATTTTATTTCCCAACTTCTCAATAATGTTGGTTATCATCAGTATTTTCTGCTTTCCCACTCCAGCAAACACATACATGAAACTCAAAAAAAAACTTCTAACCTAGAGATAGAGTTCTCCTGTCTGTGTTTTGCATTCAGACAGTATTGATGTTAAGTCCCAGAAAATGCTGAAATTGGTTTGATAATTTGGAATGTCCAACCAGTGAAACTGAATGTGGCAATTTGGAAAGAATTTAGGATGAGAGAAGTGAAGAATCTGCCGCAAGATCACATACCAAGATAACACAAAATGCAAAGGATAATGATACTCTTTCATGTTTTTTCTTGCAAGAAATGGGAGGTAAAACCCAAAGGAGTACCCGAAGGAGTCAGACAAAAGACAAGGGTAATGAGAACAGGAGTAAATGTTTGACATGTTGCATCACTAAATATTTTTCGTGAATCTTAATTTTATTCCTTTAGAAAGCACATTAGGTTGTGTGGATTAGAATGTTTCTTTCCTCAACAAGCTTTTATTGGGCCAGGCACCATACAGAATGCTGGCAGTCTCTCTGGAGTATACAACCAGACACATTCTCTGGAATCTGTGCTTTAGTTAAAAAAAAAAAAAAAAAAAGACTTACAGATATAAACACATAATCATTGTTATGCTGTTGATAGAAGGGAGAGTAGCTCATGGAAAATCGTAATAGGGAAACCACACATGATAGAAAAACTATGACTTCTTGGAGTAAAGTGTGAGCTGAGATAAAAAAAAGTAGGGGTTTGTGAAGTGAACAAGGAAGGTGTGGAAGAAAGTTCTGAGCAGACAAGACTGTATGACTAAACTATATGGCCAGAGGGTGTATGTCAGTTGTACAGGTTTAAAAATATGAACCTAAGAAATGAAAATGAGCATAGGAAGAGTTTGATTATAAAAACCTTGTTTGTGTCATAAGAGACTGAAAGTTGACCTCATTGTTATTCAGTGATATAGTTCTCAGTAAGAATAGAAGTAGACTGACTGGTAAGAAGAACTAGAGAGGAGAGATGATGATAGCTTGGTCTAGGGTGCAACCAGAAGGAATTAAGAGCATAGGAAAATATGAGTTATATTTAGGAGAAAAAAAAAAAATCAATGTGCAAACAATACATCAACCTGGTGATACTCCACCCCTCCCAACTAAAGGGCAACATTTGTCAGAGGTTGTTCACAGTCTCGGGCCAGCACATCTTCAAATTAAATTTCACTCTTGATTTGGGTTCAGAATGATGAAATGATGTTATTATAATGAGTATAAATCTTGGCACAGAAATTACAGGTGCAGGATGGTCATTTAAAGTAACCGGTTGGGCACGCCCTGGTAGAAATAGTGGTTTAGTCAACATATATCCCAAGGACCCAGGTTCACATTCATCCCTGGTGCCAGAGAGGAACAGCCAAGATGAACCTAAATAGAATAAGTAGAGTGTTTCTTCTCCTCCCTCTGCCTGTCTCTCTGCCTATGGACCTTCATTCGTGCCTGCCCCTTTCCTTTCAAAATAGAAAGTACTTGGTTAAGAATAAGTGTGCGAGATGGGGGCAGAAATAGAGCAAAGACACTGGCAGAAAGTAATATTAAGAAGCTATATATATATATATTTTTTTTTTTTTTTTTCTGATGTCCATATAAGTAGTACTCCCTGCCTGAACTTTGTGCGATTATGTATATGGTGGAAGAGAAGGAAGGGGGAGGGACAAAGATGGTAAAAGACATGGAAAACACAGTCCTTCTGAAATTCCGCTTATCACTCTGTTTCCTCTCTCAGGAAACTTAACAGAAATGTACAACTCAGACTACATACAACCCTACTGGATCATAATCTGTAGGTTAACAGAACTCCAGATGATTCTGATACATACTAAGTTTGGAGGAGAGAGAGATGAGAAAGGGAGGAAGGCAGAGGGAGAAAGAGATTTCAGAGACGGTGGCGGCGGACAATGCTACTACACATTATTTGACAAATGATAGTCCTTTTGCTGCTCAGTCTCCTCCAGCAGTCACCAGTATGAATTTTATTATTAAGTCCCATATTTACAAGCAAGCACTGCTTGAGTCATCAGTCTAATGCTATTCAGAATTGACATCAAAGAAAAGCACCCCCACTTGTAAAAAGTACAGTGGAATAAAGTAAAACCAATAACAATGACAAATGAGGAAGGAAACCATAAGTCCAAGCTCACATTTACTCAAAAGACAATTCCAACTGAAAAGCTGAAGCAAAATGTGCTGTTTCCCACACACCTAGGTCAGAAGACCAGATGCCTTCTTTCAAATGATCTGACCCTGGAGCTTCTTACAGAATCTCCCTTTCCTTCAGAAACATCACCTTCTGTTCCACTTATTTACTACAGCGAAGGAAATAACCCCACACTTAGGGACTTAAGTCGTAATTTGTTATTCTCTCTCATAGGTTTATAAATCTACTGAGCTCATCTGAGTGGTTCTAGCTGGGGGTGTATTCAGTTAAATCGATGTGTGGGGACCTTTCAAGGCTTGCCCCAGGTCCAAGTTATTCATCATTCAACTGCGTTTGGTGCTGTCTGTCACCTGGGAGGTTACCTGGTAGGTTGATTGGAATGGTCACACATATGGCTTCTCCATGTCCTTGTCAGGAAAAAAGAGGAAAGGAGAAGTGACAAATGGGCGAGAGAGGAAAAGTTGAGAGGAGGAGGAGGAAGAGAGAGAGAAAGAATATCAGATGCACTTAAGCAGAATGTCCACAGGTAATACAGAATATATCATCACCACAAATTAGATGCTGTTTGCATGGCGCCCTAAATATAGATTTCATTTGCATCATCATCTCGTCTGCTAAATGTCATTTTTTACATGTGAATTTTTAAATGTCAGCTAACAAGAAATATTAACTACTCAGTCTCCCCTGTTATTCTGACTCCACTAGTTTATTATTAAGGATGTCTTATCAGTTGATTGCTAATAATTCTAATTAAATGCTGGTTTGTGCAAATTGATTTAGGGTGCCATACTTTTATAAAATCATGTTTTAGAGAAATCTACTGGAGAGTTTGGTTGCAAGTTCCTTTTTTGGCCATACTGCATTAAGCATGCAGAAAGAAACATTGCAATATAATTGTGAAAACTCCCCCCTGAGCTACAAATTACATGCTTGCAAAGACCGCTGCTCAGGAGTTTCACAGAAAGGAATGTCTGCTTCAGATTGAAGAATGGACTAGAAATATAGACAAACCAGAAAAACTTTGACATCTTTCTAACTGCAGATTCTAGTGTCTTTTCTACATTTAACCTGAAGAAATTATTTTGGGATTTCTCCTCAACCCAAGCCCCTTAGATGCTTTCTAAGAGACTCAATTAATTGCTGCTGCCATTGTTGCTCTCAAATTATCTTTCCCGTGAAAAACCTGATTCTCTAATTAATGTTGCAGCCTCTGTGCTTTAATCTGTCTGCTCCCCAGTTCTCTAATGAGACGCAAATTCACTACAAGATCTTTCTTAAGAAATAATAAACTGACAGGCTCAGGATGGCACCCTCATCTAATTAATAAAATGGTGACAGTTTTGAAATCCCTGTGCTGTGATTTTTTTTAAAGAAAACTGTTTTTTTTGCAGATTTTCAAAGAGGCACAAGAAAGGACGTAAATTTCGCAGTTAGCAACCTTTGACTAAATAAACAAGGGATTAGATGGAATCAATACTGCCAGAAAGAATTTTTCCCCCCAAACATTCCAGGAAATCTGGAAATGCAAGAAAATAAATCTGTATCAAGAAAATGGTCTGTTTATACTGACATCTAGTGGTGCTCCTTTCCAGGCTTACCCATGCCTGAATTAGCTCCCCCGTCAGATTGCAAATAGAGAAAACGTGCTTCTTAAATCATTGTGCACATGTAACTGATATAACATGTAATTAGATGCACAAAAATTCATGTGCCACCAAACTGCACCAGGTAGTGTCCTCTGATGATCTGAAGAAATTCATTTTCGAAGTGGAATAGGTGAGTGGATTACGACTGGTTGTTGACCATAAGAGGCCAAATAATCTCTCCTTTCTTGTGTAAATAGAGATCTTCCTTCATGTTGAAACCTGTGACCATGATTTTTTTTTTTTTTTTTTCATATGATCAAATCAATCAGGAGATTCGTGGTAAAATACTTTTGTAAAAAATGAAATATTTGATGGCAGTTGATCTAAAACTGAATCAACGAAAAAGACTACACTTTCCAAGGACTGTCATGAAAGATAATGACAACCTCTATTTTCTTCTAGTTTGCACTGGAAGAGCTGGATCGACTCTCCTAAAATATGTGTGTGTGTGTGTGTGTGTGTGTGTGTGTGTGTGTGTGTGTGTGTGTGTGTGTTGGGAGGGAGCAGTCGCACAGCATCATTAGGAATTTGTCATTCTACTGAGGTCTGACTTTTTCTTTAAAACACTTTTAATGGTGAAGATTAATAGAAG
Source organism: Solenodon paradoxus (assembly GCA_004363575.1). NCBI lineage: Eukaryota > Metazoa > Chordata > Mammalia > Eulipotyphla > Solenodontidae > Solenodon > Solenodon paradoxus. The sequence goes on from RJWH01002306.1 coordinate 34,263, forward strand.
GAAAAAAAAGTGAAGTGAAATTAACAACAGTACTTTGGAAGAGTGAGCAAGAATTTATAAAATTTAGAGACTGATTACAATCAAAGGGGTTGTGAAATGACTGTGTGTTATTCCCTCTGTTGCTTCCAAAGGAAAGCAGTCGGGACAAGCAAGTTTTTTCAGAGGAAGGTTTTGCTATGTACGAGTTCTGGCACTTAAGCTTTTGAGAGAGCCTGCAGAGAAATATCTCCTGTGCCTTACTCTTAGAGCTTTTGATAATTTTTGGACAGACCTCATCCCATGGAGACAGATACCTTTATGCATCAATGAATTCAGCTACTATTCTCCACTGCCTGTATATGATGCATCTGAACCAGTAAAACGCATAAGCTTGAAAAATCGCTCTCTTGGTGTCTTTACCCCAAAGGAGTCTTCACTGGAGTTAAACAATTTCTGTCTCCAGAGCTGCCCGCTGGACTGGCCACAGTATTCTAGGGCTTTGCAAGGAAAGTTTCACAGTTTCCTTGAAGTTTACGTCTGTCTACTCTCGGTACTTCAAGGCACATAGAAACTGTTTTGACCTTCGAGGCCATCTTTTCCCTTCCCAACATGTATCCTAAACAACCTGACACAGTAAGCAGGACTTCAAAAGCTCATCATTTTACCTTGTTCTCATGTGCGATAACCATTTTGCCTGTAAGTGTCAAGGGTCAATATGTTGAAAGACCAGATGTGACAATAATACCTCCAAGTTTGACTCTGGGCCTCCTGGCAAACACCTTCTCCTTAGAATATCTAATGAAGTTAAATAACTTGACTTTTCCAGACAGTGAAATTGATCACCCAGACCTAAATTAGTTATACAGTGGTAGGATTTAAATACCACTTCTTGCCCACAGAAGGGAATTATGGTAAACAGATTCATAGAATTGCTGGCCTAAAAAATGTGTCTGGATTGTCAAGGGCATAGCCCCAGGCAGATTTCAGAAGTCTTTTAAATAGAGGAATTGAAAATGCTTCAGACGTGTGTACCTTAGCAGTTTCCTAAAGGAGCAATATTGAGATTCAGCAAAAATATTTAGTGATGCCCACATGTCCAACACTCAGCATAAACCAGCAACCTGAAGAATAAGCACAAAATCCCTCCCATCACCTTTTGTTTCATTGTGTTAGCCACGGCTGGATCAGTGTCATCATTTCTAGGCTAAAAATGAGAAAAAAAATCGGCACGATTTTGAAAGTTTGACAGTGACCGGAGTCTGCATTTCTTCTTGCAAAAGGCGTTTTGATGGCAGTCTAGAGTAAATAGCACTTAGAGGTATAGACATGTATGCAGTGCAGTGTATCAGTTATAATTGTTTGTTGTTGTTTTTTAAAGGAGTGGTGCAAGTTGGAATGTAGGCGAGCAGGCAGGCAGGCGGTAAAAGAGAGAAGGAAGATGCCTTTTATTAGTTTTTTTAAGTTCTGCATCTTGGTTATTCCTCTGATCCCGGGATGTGAACTCCTCTGGACGCTGTATGTATGTGATCTGTACCCAACCCCTATTCCACCAGGTGTGCCATCAGCTATAAGTAAGAAGATACTTGTTGTAACTATCATGCCACTTAAAGCATCACATGTGCCTGCATTAGCGATGGTAATACATACCATGGTATCTTTTATTGCTTGACTAAGAATGCAGTCAGCCATATGTAACTCTGCTCTGGCTCTGGCTGTCTGCCCTGCTTTTATTTCATCTAGCTGGGTTGGGTGCCTTAGGAGGCATAAGTCTAGTCTAAAGTTTAGTCAGTTCCTGTTCATCTTCCTAGGTTTGACCCAACTTTCAAGTTCCATTTCCTTAAAAGAGTCTCTGTTTACTCTTAGTGGTCTTCAAATTGCTTTACATATTAGGGTCATCAGGGGGAATCTACCTATCGGTCTGTCTGTCTGTCTGTCTGTCTGTCATTGCCTGTTCATCCATCTTTCCATCCAACCATTCGTCTCTACACACATGCATACGCACATATATTTATATACACATATACACAGATGTATATATATGTTTAGACACATAAATTTATAATAATTTTCAAATATATGAAAAGAAATCTGATGTGATATATGTGAAAAATGTATCAGATATATATGAAAATATATTTATTTAAATATCTTTATTTTCACAGATGTATTTAAAATTAATATAAAAATTTATTGTTACATGTTTATTTCAGATAAATAAATGTTACCAATCATTGTATAGAGAATATTAAAAAAACTGAATCTTGTCATAGCATATTTATCTAAACTGAAATAACTAAGGGACTTGATTATAATGAGGACTCAATCTGGCTGTTCTATACTCTTATTTAATGACCTGGGGTGAATTTTTTTTTTTTTTAAGGTCCCTGGTGATTCCAGTTGTATAGCCCTGTTGGGGAGTCCTGGCCTAACAGGAGTATAATCACTTTTCTTTTTTTGGAAAAGGGAGAGAGGGAGGAGTGATAGAAGCCAATGACAAAATTCAAAAGATAGAAAAAATGTGCATAGTAAAACAAACTAAAAAGCACTCCCTCTTTATCTCAGTTTAGTCTTTCCCACAGGCAGCTAGGATTACTAGGTTCTTTAAGCTCCTCTCAGAGATAATGTATAACAATAGACATTGTTCCTTTAACAACTCCTCCTCCTCTGCTTTCCTCTTGCATCTCTCTCTCTCTCACACACACACACCCCTCTTCTGTCAAAGGAATCAGAATATTACATCCCAACATTGAAAATAAAAATGCGTTTCTCTACATTTTCTGGTAAAGAAGATTATATAAATGATAAGAAACACTTTAGAAGTCATCCTGAAATGCTGAACAAATTTCTGAATCTTTTAATTCAGTATCTTTTAATAAGGGCAGCAGCCTAAAACCAAACACATGCTAGTCAGTTAGGTTTCATATGTGGATCTCCAATATGCTATAGTCAAGGCATATCATTTTTTTTTTTTATATAATCTCTCTTCAGGTTTTTTTTTTTTTTTTAATCTAGAGTAATAATGAACAATATATTCTCACAAAAGTTAATTTCTTTTAACCCAGATTTTAAGTCAAAATGGACATCATGAAAATTGTTTACATAATCTAAAAGATGGCTCAAAAGGAAAAACAGAATGAAAAAGGGAAAAGTCTGAAAACAGTAAAATTGTAAGGTCTAAATCCAAAATTCTTCGTAATTATATTAAAAGCAAGTGATTTAAACTTGCCAATCAAAAGAAAGATTTTCAGAATGGATTTAATTAAAAATGGCATCTTTTATCTGCAATAATTCTATTTTATATATAATTATGTAATGGATTTAAAAGTAATGGGAAAATGTGTTATACAGTAGCTATGTATGAATGACAAAGTAGACTTCTGAGCAAAGAAAATGACCAAGGATAAAGGTAGACATTTTATAATGCTCATTCTCATTTGATGACATTAAACTTAGAAACGTTATCAGTTTAACCTAGAACATTAATGGTGTTTTTTCTCACCCTTTATGTCTCAGCTTAAATTTTGTCATTTAGGAAAAGTCTTCTCCAACAATCACTACATGTCAGCATATTAATAATGTCAAAGAACTTACATAACGTTATAGCTAACTTTCTGTTTCTGTGTTTTTTTCTTTCATCCCACTAGTTTGTAAACATCTAGAAGAAACAGTCTATCTCCTGATTCTCAACTCTTTTGCCCATTGCCTAGTGAACAGTAGGTTCTTAAATAATTGCTAAGCAAACAAATGATAGACTGACTCAAACAGATGACCCTTAGCAACCCATCTACTCAGCTAAGGTATATGATTAAAAGAGGTCAGGAGAAAGCAGTCAGCACAGTGCTCTTAATGGAACAGTCTTTGATGAGTCTCCCAGTTGATATTGGTATTATTCTTTAGCATCCAACATAATGTAAGCTGTGTTTTTAAAAGTAAGTTTTACCTTTATTCATTGGCTCTGAGTTGATCTGTTGCCAAGTTTCTGACCTCAGTTAAATACCACGTGGTGCCTGTATCAAGGTTACTACCTGCTGAAAGAAGACAGATGGCAAATCTGAGAGGAAAGCAGCAGTGTAGTATGAATTCTGGTCTCATTCCCCAATCCATTGGTTAACCACTTATTTTTCTAAGTCTTCAATATGGATTCAGCCTGAGACATCCTTACCTTCAGTGAGTCAGGCCCTGCTGCTGCAATCTCCCTGTGTTGGACGATTAAAGCCAACAAACAAAAGCAGAATTAAAAACGATGACCAGAGAAGAATGAGTGATGGAGATTAGAGGAAAGGGTCAGTTAGATGTTATAAAACACAGCAATATTATCAGAGGAAATATTCTTGGATTGTATTCTAACAATAAATAGAAACCCTGGAAATATTTTAATCAAGGTATAGATAAAATATGATTTACATTTCAAACAGATTAGTGAACTGCCATATAAAAAATGAATTGTGGTCATTGAAGATCCATGCTGATGACTTAAACATCAAATATCATTTTCACTGAGAAACATATTTGAATGCAGGAGCTAATGATGTATCGATGGATGAAAGGGAAAGCAGAGGAATAAGGATGATACAGCTATTTTGGCCTGTACATTTGGTTAGGAAACAATGGCATTTACAGAGAAGGGAAAGATTGATAAAAAGCAAAACCTGAGGCTAAATAAAAGTGGGTTCTCCCCACCCTCCCTTGGAAATGCCACGTTCTGTGCATCTGTTAAACATCCAAATTTCACAAATACTCTGGCACACCCTGGTGGAATAGGGATTAAGCACAGTCTGCATACATCCTAAGGTCCCAGGTTCGTATCCTGGGACCAGGGGGAACAACCAAGGTAAACAACTAAATAAAATAAATTTTAAAAATGCTTCTTCCTCCTCTCTCTTCCTGACTGCCTGCACCTCTCCTTTCAAAAAACAGCAACCAAAAATCAAATACTCGTAGTATTCCACTTAATGGCATGTTACTCTATGTGAAAATCACCCTATGTTTTCCTTAAAGCTTTCAGGCAATGTATTCAGTGACTTTACTAGAGACCGTTTCGTAAGAAGCCCAAAGTGTTTATATGTCTTTACAATTTTATCATATTACAAATGCAAATAGGTATTTATTTCTTTGATCTCTTCCATAATCTGAGTTTAATATGATGTACCAACATCTGAGTTATTCAATCCGGAATAAGCTTTTACAGTGCTTGAGTTTGCACTCACACTAGTCTTTTCTCACTCCAAGTCACTTTGACATCTCTGACTATGTATAATGAAAATGTGATTCCTCGTCCTTCATTGGCTTTTCTGATCTCTAATCGGTAACTTATTTAGCAAATGCACTTAATGAAAAGTGTTCACTGCTTTCTAGATCTTTTTATCATCTGAAATTCAGGACTTGAAAACAACCTGGGTTTTTACCTGCTTACAAATCATGATAGTCTTCCAACAACCCATCGCATCAAGATTATTACCCTAAAGGAAGAAAGATGTATGCACACTGCCTGCATGCATTGTACACCTACACATATTGTACACATGCATATTGTAAATACACATGCACACATATACCCGAGCAGTGTAGGAGAACTATGTTTTCTACATTTTCAATTTCTCAGGACACGCAATATAACAGGAACCATGGTTCTCCAGAAAATAAGAGACAGCAGCAGAATGGTATGTAATTAAAATGTTTACAACATTTCCCATGAGATATTAGCTACTGACATTTTCCAGACTGCAAGCCAAAAAGTGCTTAGGATTATACAGATGTACTTTGCAATCTGCAATTGCTGTGCAATGGAAACTTAGCTTAGACACAGTTCAGGAAATACGAGTTGGGTAACCTTTCCTTAAAATGAAGAAATTAAAAGTTAGGTCCTGTGAGAACTCAGGGTAAATTAAACAGCTCATCTCTTTTCAAAGTAAATCAAGAATGCATTTTTTTCTGCTCATAAGACCACCTTCCTTCAGAAGAGTTTCCAACATCTGGATCTGAGTCTGCCAAATCCAGATTTGCTTTGTTGGATCTCCTGCCAACTGATCAGCTCTACCTGAATGTCCTACTTCATCCTCTGTGTTTTCTTGTGGGCCCTCCAACAGTAAACTGTTTCTAAGATGTGAACAATGATGCTGACTTCATAAGTTCTCTTAAGTTCCTCTTAAGTTCTCTGCTCCTTAACTCCTCATAGTATTACTCATTCCAAGTGGCAAGAGTTTATTAAACAACGACCAGTCACTCCTAGAGTGTAAAGGATACAAAAACAGTTAAGTGCCGACAGAACCGTTCTCATATACTTACATTTTCGCTCAGGAAGTGAAGGAGGAACATGCAGTAAATAAGAAGTAAGCAGTATTATTTTATAGAATGATAAATACCATGAGAAAATGAAACAAATTCAGGTCAAAGGTAATAGTAGGCAGTCTGATGTGGGCTTTTGCAGTCAATTTTTAAGATGCAAATATTCACTCCCTTCCTTCAAGGATTGGAATTGCCCTAGAATTGGTCATTTCACCTCCAGAGGCATTGTTGAAGTCACTAGATTCTTCACCTGTTTCCCACAGTTCATTTTATTAGTCTAAAGTAGCTGTTATAGGAGAATAATTGAGTATACTTTATCCCATCAAGCTTAATTTCCTATTAGCAATCAATATGTCTTTGCATTATCAGGAGCACCAAAATTCCCCTCGTCTCACTTTACCTCTAGACCTTGCCCAAAGCTATGACAAATACAGCTTTTTTTTCTACTTAGTATAAAAAACAGCAAGCACAGAACCTTTGTAAACAAAAGAACATTTCATTTGTTAGCGGTGTGGATGAATAAACCTTGTACTTGTCTCAGTCAGTGAAAGAATTAAAAAATATCAGATGGGAGAAGTAAAATTACACAAGAATTTAATAGCAAGCAGGGAAGTCCATTCAGAAGGGATCCGGACAGGCAGCCTCAATTTCTCTGAGAAGTGGAGTTTGAAATGGGCAGGCCATGCTCTGGGACAGCTTTACATCACTCTTCTCGTTTCAGGGGCCCATCCCATGGGCTGTTCAAGACCCCCCCACAAACCCTCAGATATTTTACATAACTGTCAATGGTTTTAAAGAGTTCCTTCCTCAGAGTCCCCTTTCCACATTCCTTAGTCCTGTAGTTTTTTCTGTCTCTTCTCCACATAGATCTTGTAGAATAGATCACATTTTGTATTATCTTTGGTAATGTGGTCTCTTTTCCTTTGTACCAGGCACTATGGTAGATTTAATAATGAACTCAGCAAATAAAGTGTCAGCTCCTACCACCTCTGATAGAATGTATCTTTCCATGTTGATAAATATTCATTATCACATAAATGCCTAAATCTGTATTCCATGTATTATTTAACCTTGCTCTACTGCCAGACATTTAGTTTGTTCTCTCCCTTTTTCTATTATTCACCATAATTCTCCAATTCTGGAAGCCCTGAGACCAAATGTCCCTTTTCCCCTACCTTATTCAATTTGACCTTCTACCCTCTCTAGTTTAAAGTCAGCAGTTGATCTGATTGGATTAAAGTTATTCACAATATTGAAAGGAGTACTTTTCATGCTACCAAAAGAAAGGCTTATTCCAAAGTGAGTATTGGTCTTTAATCTGTCAAATTCAGCCATGATCAATTCTTTAACAGTCAATTCAGTGAAAATCAGATTGCTAAACACTCAACTTATGGAATGATTAATTTTATGTACTGATCTCTTCCTCTTTTCTGAACAATGAAGATGAGTGGGTGAGCTTTCCTTTACATCCAGATTTTTCTTTTTGTACTTGGTTACTTTCCTTTCTCTGTCCCTACCTTCTCCTGCCTCCTGCCTGTCTTCATCCCTGTTCCTGCCTCAGCCTATAAAAAGCTATAGCTATTTATCCTGAATTGGATTTAACTTACTTTTTGGATCATTTTTGTATCATTGTTCATTTCACAAACTGACATCACACATATTTGCTCCCTGCCCCACCATCAAATCTTTGCTAAATATTTGACTTATACTTGGGACTTTAAGGTAATACTCCTTGTTTATTCAAGGTCAAACCACATTCCCTTATCTAACCTAAGGAGGATCTATCTGCATGAATAAGAGCAATGACTTTATAATGTCCCTTCCTTTCTCATTGAGTCTTCCAACACCTGACAGTGTGAAAAAGATAAATGATTCATATAAACATTTCTAATTTCATGTCCAGTGAGGGAGTGAGAGGGGGCACATCAGGTAGAGGGACTTAATTGTAAGGTGAAGGAAAACCAAAATGGTGGTCTCTTACTGCATTGTTTGCAGAAATAATTAGCTATGGTATATACCTTAAACCTATTCAATGTTATAATACAAAAGCCCTTCAATAAAATCAGTTATTAAAAAAATAGCAGTGTCTTTTCTTAAGAAAAAACTAATTTCCAGAAGTTTCTTAGCAAATTCCCCTTGTGAATCATTGGCTAAAGTTGGATCACATGACTTTTCAATCAATGACTGGAAATTTAGGCAATTTCTATGACTGGGATGGGAGATACAACTTCTTCTATCTACAGTCATTCAAATGAAATCAGAATAAAACTGAGATTTGCTTATGAATGACTGATCCGTTTCCCTATTTTTTTAAGCTCTTGTTTTTTCCTTTTTCTTTTCTTTTTTACCTTGAAGAATTCAGAAAAGCAGGCTATATTAGCTTTCTAGGGCTGAGGCACAAACTGGGTGGCTGACTGTAACAGAAATTTATTCTCTCACATTTCTGGAGGCTAGAATTCTGAAATCTAAGCGTCAGCATTATCACTTTGAAAGCTCTAGGGGAGAAGTTATTCCATGCCCCTCTCTTAGCTTCAGGTGTTGTTGTCAATTCTGGGTTTGTAGACACATTGCTACAATTTCCACCTCCATCATCACCTGGCTGATTCCCTGTGTATTTATCTTTGTGACTCTTCTCTTCTCATAAGGACACCAGTGATATTGGATTAGGACCCTCCCTAATGACCTCATCTTAATTTGATTGTATTGGCAGCAACCCTATTTCCAAGTGGACTCACAGGTACCAGGGATTAGGATTTGACATGTATTTTGGAGGATATGTTTTCACTGATAACACTGAGAATAATTGAAGGAAAGCCTAGGGGGCATTATGGAGTAAGGGAAAACCACCCCCAGAAAGTACACAAACAGAACCACACTTAAGAAGGCACATAGTTGAAACATTTTTTTTTTTTTTTTTAGTTTTTCTGTCTCTTTGCTGAAGATTTAAATGTCTTTGAGTGACAACTTGATTGGCTATGTTTGAACAACATGCCCACTTATTGGCAGGACACAAGGGAAATCAACAGAGTATTTTGATCGACATCCTACCAAGCTTTCACCCAGTGTCAAAGGGGGAGTTGCCTAGAGAAAAACTAGGTTTGTTTACCAGGACAAAAGAAAATGCAGCAGAAGTGAAAAATGTGCACACAATGATTAGTCAGTCCTCTCCTGTCTGCCCTACTGATCAGCAGCTGACTCCTTGAGTGCTATACGGGCAGTGGGAAATGAGGATGGTCTCAGTTCCCCTTGGACAGGCTGGTCCTGGAGTTCGCTATGGGACAAGGAGCACTACAGAAAATGCTACAACACACAGACCACAAGGCTGGACCACAGAGATAAATAAACAGCCTGTGCATATCAGCTTATACCAGATACTATCAGCTCTGAATATAGATATGAAATAGTATAATATTGACTGTTATGTTTTCTAAACAGATTCTGTGTTATCTGCAGCACTGGATAGGAGTCTTGGAGGGGAGAATATGCAGTAGAGGATAAGGAGACATATGGCACAAAAAACTGGAATAATATCTCCATTGTCACCAACAAAATATATATTCCAAATTCATTTGACTCAGTGGATAGTGTAATATATTGGAATCAGCTATACGTTTGTGTGGGGACAAAAAGCGATATAGAGTAAAGAGACCAAATTATGGGGATATCTGGATTGAAATCTGGGTTTTACTTAGAGTTCTGTTTACAAGACATCATTCAAGGAAGAGGTACAGGTCCTGTTGTATGAATGTATGCTTATCATAGGTATTTTTGAAAGGAATGAATGAACAATGAGTCTATTAATGTGATATACCCATTTATAATGAATTCCTACGTGTTTATCAACAAAATCTTGGGAGGAGAAATATGCAGACATAATTTGTACCCTATTCAACTGTAAAGCAAGTGATACTATATATAACACTTGAAATAAAAATGATTCTTAACTAACTCTGATGATCATCTATATATCGTTCCTGGTATCAGACATTCTTTGGCACCTGTCCTAGGTGAGGTACTTGGTATTTGCCAAATGCACTGAAGTCACTTCATATCTGACCTTGGAAAACATGTGAACCACTGATTTTTGGTAAGAAAGGCATATAAAAATGATCCAAGGAAGATTGAAAACTAGTCAATAAATATTTGAATAGCTTAGTGAAAGGAAAGAGTAAACACTGATTTACATTAACTAGTAATTTCAGGAAAGTCTTCTCCATGAAGACAACATTAGATGGCTTACAATATCGATTTGCAAGATTTGTGATTCACTTTTTTCTTTTTTGTCTTTTTATTTGTCAAAGAAGAGATATTAGGAGAAATATTAAAAAGTTAGGTATTATTATTCAATAGGAGTTGGAAGTCAGGTAGCCTTTGTTTGTTGCCTCAATGATTCTTTTCTTATAAATTGACATTTATCTCCCCATTGACTCCCATAGCCCTTAAAGTCAACTAAAAGCTTCTTTTCACTTTTGAAAGAGCTGTCACTTAATTATACAAAGCAATATTATGAGGAATGAAATACGTGAATGCTAAAGATGGCATAAAGCATCATTCAAATGCCTTGACACTCAGTGTTGGAGAACATGTGAAGTCTGTCTGCTCTAGTTTCTATGTAGGATTAGCTAGCAAGGACCAGAGGGACAGCTGTGTTGTGACCTTGGGATCATAGGATTCGCCATAGGATTCACTTGTTCCTATAGACCATGTCTCCTTACTGACCTTTCATTCTTTTTATTTACATAAGCATGGGCAATTGTATGTGTGTGGCGATAAGGGGATAGTGCAGTTAGCTTACTTAACCACTTAATGCCCAGAACTATTTGTCAACAATTATTCTGGCAAAAAATGGTGAGGTGAAAATTGAAGGACAACCAGAAAATAACACTTTTCACAAGCATAACTGAGTTTGTGTTGAAGGGTATTTAGGCTAATGGTTGGCAGTATTCTGAAAAATAGATACGCCGTCTCAATACCAAACTCAGAGCCCTTGGCTTTCCAATTCCCCTGTTAGAAGTTCAGATATTTTTTTGTGGGCACTCCAGTATAAATTAGAATAATCTTCAGATGTTTTGGCCAGGCTAAAATTCACTTTTAATGAACCGTATTTCAATATCAGTCTCTCCTGTTTCCTTAAATGACAAAGAGCTCCTCTGATTTTGTAATGAATTCTCAATGGTTCTATTACCAACTCTGCTATTTATTTTGCCTCAATATCTTCCTGGGAATTCATGGTGATTTTAGATGTGTCGAGTCAGAGAAAGTTTAAGATTTAGGAAGAGAGTAAACCTAGATTCAGTAAGATGTTGACTCTCAAGTAGAATACAAAAACTTACTGATGACAGTTTCCTAACAGAAAATTGAAAGTTTAGAGGCCAAAGAAAACATAAATAAATACAGAGGCTATTGAACAGAATAAATAACCTGAGACGACAAGCTCAGAATCCACGACTTCGCGTCAACTATAATTCCTGTATCACTTTCCTGATATTCAGGACCACAGGTTTAAGGAGAATTGTGTCCAAAGATTTCATAGAACTCAGATTCAGGATTATATGGATCAATGTATTTGGAATTGCTTTTGCTTTGTAAACCCACATAGGTGTGAGGCATTTCTCGACGGTTCTATCCATTGAATTGCAAAACTCTTAACATTACAGCAAACTGGAATGAAATAATATATAACTCTCTATATAAGTTCCTCCTTTCAAATACACATTGTACTTCAGTGCTAGAATTGAGAAAGTCACAGGTAAACCCAAGAGTTCATCTTTAACAAAGAAAAAAACATTAAAACATTATCAATGGATTGTACTGAATTATAAGAATAATTCATCAAAATAATTTGACAATCATAGTCACCAAGTAAGTAAATTCAAAGAAAAATGATTTTATTGAATCATATTCTTTTTCTCATTCCACAGTAGGAGAGGTGATATTTTAGGTTAATAAATGTGTGTTAGAATTTGGAGTGAGGCAGAACTATGTATGCCTTTATAAAAATAACTTTTTACTTATGATATGTTAAGCATTTAATGAACTTGACGTATTTCCTCATGAACATACTTTTCAACCTTGTTCCCTGAAGCTCACTGTTAAAGTAGATAAAGCTGCCGCTCTGTTTGTAGTCATAAACTACCCAAGAATATTATATTGAAAGATGATACCTATATCTTTATTTCTTTCATCAATTCTATTATTTAATTTGAATTTATGAATATCAAAAGAAGGTTTGAAAATGGGTTGTGAAAAAGCTTCCAATCACTGGGTTTTTTGAAATGCATTTGACTGTATTGCTTTTTGCATTTTCTTTTTGCATTATACTGCCAGTTTGTTAAATTTTTGCATTTGGAATGTAATTGCCTATTCAGTAATTCCTAGCATTAGTCAGATTTCTTGGATGACATAAATATTGATTTACTTTTTACTTTAATAAAAAAAATATCGCTGTCACCAAGGCATGCTCAGAAAAAAAAGAATCTGCTGAGAAGTCTATTCAAAATGCTCTCATTTGAGCAATCTTTGTTTCTAATTTTTAATATGCCAAGTTGATGACAAAAGACAAACGAATTGTTTGAGCAAAATTTGAAAAGATTTTTGTCTGGTGTTTTAGTTGTCAATCCTAGTCAAATTTTGTTAGGAGGAGGGAAGCAGTTCATGACAAAGGGAAAAAAAGTAAGAGCCACCAGGAGTCCTTTCACGCTTGATAACCTTGAGTACCTATTAAAATATATCAAAGAAATATGTACTTGTGTTCTGTGGGAATTTAATTTAATGCTCTAGCATATTCATCTCAATGTGTAAGGTTGGAAGACATCAGGGTAGAGCGTGGTGGCACCAAATTTCTAGAGGTTCTCTAATCAGATGCTGTAGTCCACTCATACTCTAATCACCGGTGAAGCAAAGCATCTAACGTGAGGAATTCTCTTCATTTATGTCTTGGGTGTAAAACAGAGTTTGTCAATCTTGACACTATTGAAATGTTGAACTAGATCATTTTTGTGGTGAGCGTCTGTCTTGTGCATTGTAAAATGTTTAAGAACATCCCTGACCATTACCCACTAGATTCCACTGGTATCTCCTTCATGGGTTCATCAAAAAGACTTTCAGATATTGCCACTGTCTTCCGCGGTCAGATTTTCCACAGCTGGGAGTGGTGTCCAATGATTTCACAGAACTCAGAAACTAAAGTAACAATTCTCAATACTTAAGCATATCATTCTTTTAAAATTAGCTGACCTATCCAAGTAACCTGCAGCTACACAATTGTACTAACTTCTCCAGGTGCCAAGAAAGAATAAAAAAGAAACGTCAGAAAAACCTAGGTCAAGCATCCTATCCTTTATCTCTGAGAATGGTAGCAGGTTGTCACCATTTTACATGACATCTGCCAGTTTTATCACCTACTGTACTTTATTTGCACGTATTCAACTAACAGCTAGGGACTTCTTGAACTGCCCTCGCGGAAGGGTCAGACTGTCATGCCAGGGAATTGTTCTTAAACAAATTCTTCATTGCATTAGGCACGAATATGCTTTTCTTTAATGTCAGGCATGCCTATCATCGTATTCTTCCTCATTTTCTTCCAGAATATGTGTGGACACTAAAAAGACATTTGTACCCTATATATTCAGTCCCGGTAGTGTCCCTTGCATATGCTGAATTCAACAGTTCTTTCACACAGATTTTTGTTGGTGGTGGTTCTTTTTGTTTTTAAATGTTAAACCACATGTGCAGTGCTTATCTATCAGCTGGAGAACAAAATGATCAGGAAACTAAATGTTAAATTCATATTGAAAGCATAACAGTTGTGGTCCTTGCATCGTGACATCGTCCTCTCCTGGAAACGGGTGTGAAATGCATTTTGCCCAGAACCACCGAGATCTCTTGAGTCAGAAACTGTAGGGTTTCTTTAAGCCTTCCAGAGGATTCTAATGAGCACTAAGCGTTGAGATCCGATCATCTATATGCTTTAATTTGGGGAAACGTACAGTGTCTCCACAAACTGTTATGTGGACACCAAATCATGCTTTTTTTAAAAAAATGTCAATAAGATAGCAAATTTTTACATGACCAAGAACCTTAGGAAATTCATTCGTTGTGAAACAACAACAAAAAATGCTTATCAATAACCTCTCCCAAGTTCATATTCACTGAACTCTTTTCTTCCCTTTCTCTCTCTGCTTCAAAGAGGCAATAAAGCCTTTTCCTTTCGCCCTGTAAATTGGCAGTAATTGACAGTGTGACTGGAAGTTAGGCTATAATTCCAAATCCGAAGGAACCAGGGACACAAACTCCTGCTTCTCTTCTACAGATGGATGTTAGGTCAGAAGCAAGGAGCAAGTGGGGAGAGGGTTCTCTGGAAGGTTCTTGCCAGCAGCCTTTGCTCTCAGCACACAGATTTCAGCATGAGGGCAGCCACATGAATATACTGCTCACTCCATTATGGTCATTTTTCTTTTTAACCTATACCTGAGTGACCCAGAAAGGGTTATAGCCAATGACAAATGTAGCCATGCTGGCTGACAAACTCCAAGTGTTCCATCACCCCACAGAAAACAATGCAAGAGAATTTAAACCAGGTGGGTGCTCCATTTACCAAATGGCCAAGAATATCATGCTGACAATTATAAACGGTTTCATTCTCCTAACGTGGCAGCAGCAGTAACTGAATATAGAACACCTCTAATGCCATCGGGTGTCAATCTGTGTTTCATCCTATCAACATATACTTCTTGAGCATCTATTTTGCCCAGGAATAACATATATAAAATGGAATAGCATAGACCTTGGTTTCAAAATCATCCCAGGCTCGACAAGAAAATCATAAACACATAGTCATTGAAGAGCAAGTGCTCAGATCAAGCATAGCTAAGCTCTAAAATAAACTTATGGCTGGATTATTAAAGAAAGTATACCATGCCTTGCTTTTCCTCATGACTTCATGTTTGATGTTGTATTTCTCAAGGCAATAGACGTCCCAATGTTTGCCTCAGAAAGTATGTAAACAATGTCTATAGACTTCAGGTCTAATTTTTCACTGATTTCTGGTATGTTCATACCATGCCACTTGCTATCTCTAGAATCATTGACGGTACTTAGATATATTTTGGTAGGAAACAGAAAGCCATGTTATATACAAATATGGAAATAATCCAAGAACGTGCTCTTCTAGGCATCCAACAAGTTTTACAGGAGTGGCTGGGTAAGTGATAAATTGCCCAAAAAGAGAGAAGTGTGCACAAAATAATGTATGAAAGGTGATCTAACTGGATGCCAAAAAAGTGAAATTTAGAATAATGAGTATGAATTATTGCTTAACATAGAACAGTGTCTCAGATCTCTTTAACAGAACTATTCAAACAAAAGAGCTTGGGTTGCTGAAAAATATTTCTATTTAGCTACTAAATTAATAGAGAGCAGTGTCTGCAAGACCGATTAAAGATCTTCAATAAATAGTTGCTATTTAAAATATCTTCCCATTAATTAAAACGACCCTCCCATAATTTTCCACTCCAAATCAGATTCTGTTGAACTCTTGACAACTGAAAAAATTTATACTCATAAAGATAGAGAAATAAAATTCTTATTCCAGGGAATATAGAAGAGATAAAGTTTATTTGCCTGAGAGAGGTCTTAACATCATCATTACCCCTGCCAAAGTATGGACCTTAATATCTAGTCTTTTTGTAACAACTTTCTCTAATTGCTTAGTTCAGAAACCTGGGATCTTTCTTTACTTCTTTCTCTTATTCTCCATTAGAGCCAGATCCTGTGCACTCTACCATTAAATCCTAACTCCACAGACACCATCCTCCTCATCAAAGACAGCACCACTTCTTCCCTGCATATGATTTTCTCCATTTTTCTCCATCATCCATTCTTCACACAGAAAACAGCCATCTTTTAAGAGAGTAAAAAAAAAAAAAAAGAAAAGAAAAGAAAAATTCTTCTGAAAGCATATTAATGGCTTCCCATTGCTCTAAGAATGATTTTCAAGCCCCCTCAATATAAAGTCTCTAGTATGATTATTCCAAGATTATAAGTGAGAGAACCAAATCTTTTAAAATGCAGTTTGATAGTGATCACACAATTTGCAAGTGGCTTAACTCAGCAGGTCTAAGTGCAAAGAATTGATGTTGTACCTTTGCTGTCCTCTGCTGTGCTGGGTATACAGTATTTATGAATACACATGACAAGATGCATAAAGCTAATTATGACACAATAATGCCAAGAGCTGTCAGATTAAAATATTAGTAATGATAATCATGACATCAACAACTAACTTTTGCCAAGCACACACACATCGAAGACCTCTAAACTCAAGGCTTATGCAATGTTGTATTTGATTCTCACAACAAAACTCATTCATTTTGTCATTCAATAACAGCAAATAAATCCAATTTATTTACTTTGAGTAGAAGTGAAGTATTCTGAACCTAGATGAGCAGGATAGGAAATTCAATATTTTGTGTTCAGAAGGTTCTGTCATTTAGTTGCAATAGGATGTGAAGCAAAATGAGCCATAGAAAACCTCGGTTTCCTCTTTATGTCAAATGACCTTATTTAGTTAATGTAATTGTGTTGAGTTAAGCACAAGAGATATTACTAGGAGTGTATTTATGCTTTGATAATAGTGAAAGTAACATTAGAGATATATTTACATATGATTATGTGTTTGAATGATTCTATGAAACTAGTTTAAGTCTGTCATGTCACTGGTAAATTCAGTCATGCCTTTCAAATCAGTGGATCCATACTGACACAATGAAACTTCGTAGAGTTAGTGGAATAGAATCATGTTGGCCAAGAGATGCATATCTTTGTTTTCTTTAATATGATTAGTTTTATAGACATAGTGCATGCTGGCAACTTAATTGAAGACAATTTATTTATAGTCTATTTGTGTCAGTTCAGAGTTTAATCAGGTAAGGAGAACCCTTGGAAATGGATGGGGCGAGAGAGAGAGAGAGAGAGAGAGAGAGAGAGAGAGAGAGAGAGAGAGAGAGAGAGAGAGATTTGTTGCAGAGATTTTGCCATATTCATTTGTGGGAGCAGGTAAAGCAATCTCTGAGAGGCTGTGGTCTTTGCTTCTCATGCTGGAGCTTGATGCCTACAGGGTATACAACTGGGAAGGAAAGAAGGATGCTAAGTAGGGGAGATCAAAAGCAACATGGAACCTACAAAAACAAGCTAAATGCCAGAAAAATGCTTTGGAACTCATGGCATTTTTTCTTCCCTCTGATCTTGGTGGGACTCATCAATGCACAGCTAAATATGAGCATTAGACCCAAGAGTTAAAAAAGGTGAGGAACAATGCAAGGGAAGCTGCAGCCCCAAGAGGCCCACCATCTGCCTCCTGTTCATGAGCTGAGGAAATAAGCCAATAGCATTATGTACAAGGTGAAGAAGAGTTTTTCCTCTGCTTTCACACTCCAGGTTACCAATGAGAACTTTCTTAGTCCACTCTAAGTGAAAATATATAGGGAAAGGGATTCTGATCAATATAGTTCAATATTGTCAAGTTGACACATTGTAGAGCCAACAAAATACACTCCTTATCAATTTAGGAACTTTAAACATCTCCTCAAATCCCACTTGACCTCCAAATAAAAATGGTGGTAGTCAAGTGCGCACTGACCATGATAAAACTATCCTAAGGACAACTGAAAATTAGTTCACTTTCTCCTCCTAAGAAGACATAAAGTCCTTCTTTTGTCTTTGGGTAATAGTCATTATTTCTCCTAACTCATACCTCAAGCTAGATATCTTGCCATTTCAATACTGAAATATAAATTTAGTTAGAATTAATGCACCTTACATTTGAAAAGGAGCTTAGAAAGAGAAATGTGTTTAATATTTAGTTAGTAGCAAGACAAATATAATCATATCCAAATAAGTCATACTTAAAATTGTCCTTTTTTTCTACACCTGACCATCTTGTCTTTGCTGATATTGATAGTTACTCTCCTTTACTAATTTCAAATCCTGTGTTTCCTTGGGGATCGTCTCAGGCTCATTTGATTATAGTTTATTACCTGGGAGGATGACACAAAACTTCTTTCTTAAAGATGTGCGTGCCTCATCAGGGCTGCCTGAATTGACTTGTTTTACTTGTCATTGACATTGAGATATGAGCATGAGAGTACTAAGGGACACCGGAAGGGTCTTCTGCGTTATAGACATGCCTCTTTTCCCCTCGTTGTGTAGTGACAACACAATTTCTACTTGACGGCCATCCATGATCAGTAATCCCCGCCAGTAGAGTATCTTTCTTTGCCTGTTGATGTAGAGGAAGAAGGATCCCAAAGTGGCCAGGGAGTAGGCTTAACTTGCAGTTCATTGGACTTGCTTTGTGTCCTCTGAGGTCGTTTTGCAAATCAGCAACTTTTGTGACCTACAAAATGATTGTTTTACTTCTTTTCTCTAAAATATCATGAAAGAGCTTCCAGGTGATTCTCCCTAACCAGAAACATGCAGGAATGAGAATTCTGGAAAATGTCACTCAGTCTACCTAGTTGAACAATAAGTACCCAAGCTGCTTTACATTTTTAAGACTTTTTAGGTCCCTAGAGATTGAAATCGCCATTTTAATTTTCATTTGGGAAACTTTGTTTATGTGGAATCATTATTCCTTTGGAGCTAAGACATCTAGATCAGTATAACCTAATGACAGAAAGGTATCATTTTCGTGTTGGAATACTAAGGTTATAATTCTGAGAGCAATCACCCTTATTTCTATCCCTTGGTTACTGGTCATCAGAGAAAGATCATCATATACTGGATGCTGATTCCATACATATATTTTATCCCAAAGGACATTGACATAACCCTTATAAGATATGCTACCTGACTGAAATCATAAATAATTCTTGAAAGGGCCATTTCAACATTGCATCAGACTGATTGCTTTGGCATGATAGAGAACATAGGGCCAGTAAATTCTATTAACATGGGTGCATTACTGCATTTTATTTTCTGTGAAATGATTTTATTGGTTAGAAGTAATTCTATGTGCAATACTGTGGATAAGATATCAAGTAAATTCATGGAGGGTGACTTGGGTAGTACACTTCAAGCAAAGAGGTTTAATCTATATGCAGATTAATGTTTCTTCAAGTAAGAACAATGTGCTGTACCTACTATGTTGGAAGAGATTCAACAGAATCGTCTTGGCATCAGGTAGCTGACTGATACTTCAAGAAATGTTGCCATAATGGGATGTAGTGTGGGTTTCTGTGATTGCTGAAAGGAACATTTAGCAGTGGCCATAGCACATTTGAGTGGAAATTCATGTTGCTGACACAATGAATAACCGCTATCCCTAGTAAAATGGCCATTTTATTTATGATCCCATTTTAGAGTGATAGGCAAGACTGGGAGGCTAGTTGGGAGTGGAAGATACATTTAAAATTCAACAGATTACAGATATGGGTGTTATCTCTAGGAGAACAGATAGAAACCCATGAGAGTCTTTCTGTCCCTGAAATCTTTGACATTGGACTTTTCGAAAGTCAGAGATGTTTGTGATATAACTGAACACATGTGCCTGGCCCAAGAGTTAGAAAACATGAAGGAGGAACCTCTTGAAATTGAAGTAGTAGCCGATCCAGCTAAACTACCACCAATGAGGTCGATAGTCAGATCAGTAACAGTGTGTGTGAGCTGAAAAATGTTGGCTGTTTCGCTTCCAAGAATCTCCTTGTGACCCACTTTAACCTGAAGCGTGTAATACATTGTAATTGAGTCAAACTAAATTGAACATTGTGAAGTCTCTGTAAACTTTAAAGAAAATTTTAATTCCTAAATGTCTGAAAACATCATATATTTTGATTCAGGAAGCTTGTTTTTTTATAGGCGTAGTTGGAAAAGTTCAGAATTGGGAATCTGAGAATTGGTAGTTTCTGCCATACTTCCATCATTACCTGCACAGGTGATACTTATTGGCTCTTTATAACATATTTTACAGGCCTCATTATGTAATAGGTAAAATAATGTGTTTTCAGTTTGCTGAGAATCAAAACTTAATTCTGTGAACTATATGATATTGTGCAATGATTGGACATTAAGTAACTCACCCTCCTCTTCTATATATGGAAGCAGTAATACCTGAATAAAGGGTGTTATGAGAATTGAATGAGTTAAAATACGTAAAGTTCTCATCCCCAGAAGGGTCATATACATATTGAATGTTAGCTAGCAGTAACAATTTCCTTGTGAATTTTATGATTGCTTATTTATTGTAAAGGTTTAAAAACCATGTTGATTAAAATCTGGCTTTGATTTAGGAAATTGCTATAGGTCTTTGTAAATATATTTTACCATGTATAAATCATGATTTTCCCTTTTTTGATACTGATGCTATTAATAAGTATGCATTGAATATCCATAATGAGGTGGCATCACATAAATATGCAAATAAAACAATTATTTAGTAGACTTAATGAAGGGTGAATATAACAGTATGTAGGGTTATTGATTGTATAAAAATGCTGACAAAGAGTTGTCCTCCTTAATGATGGACTGAGTGCCCAAAGAAGTAAGTTTAAAGTTAAATAATTCTGAAGTGCATTTTTCAAACTTTGAAAGACTCCCAAAATGTTCTTTTATAGACACAAAGTCTTATTCTAGTAGAATTCTTGCTTTCTTTTATTTACTCACCAATACTCCAGATATTCAGAATGTCATGTACAAATATGTTATGAAGTCTACTATTTCATTCTTCCTAACTGTCTATACTACTTTTGTTCTTCTTAGCAAAGTCAACACACTTACTGGTCTCCCTGTTGTTACTAAGAAAATATAAGCGAGACCTGGCTGAGACAGAATCATTATATAGAACTATGAAACTTTTGATTTTGTGAGAAAGGTATTCAACCAAAATTCTTTTGATTTTCTGAGAAAGGTATTCAACCAAAATCAGCTTAATACAACCAGAGAGATGGAAATAAGAAGGAAAAAGAAAAAGAATTGTTTCACATACAGATGAAATCCCGTGTTATCATCGGCTTCTGGATCCAAAATTTCAAGCAATGTCTGTTTTCTCTATTCCTCTTTCCATATCTCTTTATAGCCATCATTCAGTATGGGTGTATATATGTATGCATGTATGTATGTATGCATGTATGTATGTGTAGATAGATAGTTTCCATACCGCTGTATAAGGAATAATGGTTTCTAGCAGCAACAATATTTTGTCCTTAAAGCTAGTAATATCATAAAAAGGAGAATTGTCCTAATTCACTCATTTTCCATGCACTTGAATATTGCCTACTTTGACAACATGCTCACATTTTTCAGTCTCTGTGACAACCAAAAAAGCATACCAAAATCTAGGTGGTAAGCCATATATGACAATCCCACAGTCAACTTATACTCAATGATGAAAGCATTGTGTTTGTTTGTTTTTCCATCTCATATCAGGAACAAGACAAAAAAAAAAAAAAATCCTGCTATCACCTTTCCTATTTCCTATGGACTAGCCATAGCAATCAGGAAAATCAAAGAAATAAGAGGTATCTGAATCAGAAAGGAATAAGTACTTTATTTGTAATGATAGTTTTTTTTATACAGAAAATCCTAAAAACTCCACCAGAAAGCCATGATAGCTAATGAATGAACTCAGTAAATATAAAGGCTATAAAATTAACATGCAGAAATGAATTGCATTTCTATATACTCACAACAAATGATCAAATACAAATAGAGAAAACAATCTCATTTGTTATAGCAACAAAAACTATAAATACTGAGGGATACATTTAACAAAGGAGATGAAATGTCTAACAGTCTAAACTATAAGACATTGATGAAAAACAAATGAAGACACCACCAAATAGAGATAGATTGCAAGTTCAGAGATTAGAATAGTTGATATTGTTTAAATGTCCACCCAAAGCTATCAATAATTTCTACAAAATCTCTATCAAAATCCCTATGGTGTTTTTTACAAAATATAAAATGACTCCTATAGTTCATATGAAACCAAAATGATCTTGTGTCACTAAAGGAATCTTGCGAAAGAGCCAAGTTGGAGATATCTTGTTTACAAAGTCATAGTAGTCAAAAAATATGGTGCTGGCATCAAAACAGATATAGAGCAATAGAACAGAATCACTATTCCAGAAATAAACCTTTTTATACATACTCAGGTAGTATCTAACGAGGCAGTCAAGAATATTCAACTGAGAAAATATTGTCTCTTTAATAAGGATGTGGAGAAAAGTGGACGTTCACATACAAAAAAAAGAAAGAAAGAAAGAAAGAAAAAAAAGCTGGATCCCTTTCCCTTTCTAATACCAGTCAAATATTAACTCAAAGTATATTAAAGATGTGAATGTAATACCTTAAAAAATATTTAGAACAGAAACATAGGGGAAAGTTCTTTGGCATTGGTCTTAGCAATGATGCTATGCTATTCTTCAAGCATAGCAACAAATTAAAAAATATCCAAGCGGTACGACTTTGAAATAAGATATATAAAGAACTCTCATACCTCCATAGCAAAGAAACAAATAATCCAATGAAAAATGGGCAAAAGACCTGAAAAGACATTTCTGCGAAGAATGTACTCAATAATGAAAAGATACTAATAATCAGGGAAATGCCAGTCAAAACCGACATGATAATTCCCAATGTTAGAATGGCTGTCATCAAAATTAAAAAAATATGACACGTGTTCTTGAGGATGTCAAGAAAAGGGAACATATATGTACACTGTTGTTGGGAATATAAATTGGCACGTCCACAACACAAAACAGTGTGGAGTTCCCTCAGAAAAGAAAGAAAAGAAACAACAAAAAGTAACTACCATATAATCAATCATGCTGTGTCCATATCCCTGACTATATAGCTGAAGGCAATGAAATCACTCTCCCAGAGGTATCTGTATTTATGTTCATTACAGCGTTATTTACTATAGCCAAATATGGAAACAACCTTAGTGTCCATCAGTGGATGAGTAGATAAATAAAACATAATAGTAATATAAATATGCAGTCTTATATATATATGCATATATATATTCACATAATCATAAAGATTTACACATAACACTGTTAGGAAGTCATCTGGTGAAAACAAAGTCACTGTTGTCTTTTTCTGAAATAAAACTAAAACTCGAACTTTTAAAATTATTTTCAACAAAAAGGGGAGAATTTTAATGTCTCTAGACCAAACTTTACTTTCTTTTAAGTGGCAAAGATTCACATTGGGCTTTGTTTTTATTGGGCTGTTTTATGATGTACATACGTATATGAACCAGTGTTTCTGTTGAGTTTTTAAGGTTCACAGAAGATGGTGGCTAAAAATCTTATGTTTTGCAAACTTAACTCAGTAAAAACCCTCTGAAACTCAAAAACAAAAAAGTTCACGTGACAATAATGACTAAGGAAACATTAAATTAATGGATAGAGAAATTAAATTTACAGTTTATTATAGAACTAAAATTAAAATGGGAAGATTATACTATAAAGTATCTTTAACATCTGACAATATGGAAAACTTCAAACACAAAAAATAGAATAATAATAGAAATAACACTTGCAAAATTATGTTTCCTCCAAGTCTTTTTAAATAGCATAATTTATGGTGATAGTTTTAGTATTGTAATTCCAAGATATTTGTATGTTAAACCTATAATAAAGGTAATAGTTATGATCTATTTTTATTCTATCATATTATGTATCCTCGAGAATTTCAACCCTTAGTGTAGAAGAAAGGAAATACTGATGTAATATATGAGATAATAGAAAAACTGTGTTTCTGAAGGTAAATTGGAAGTTTAAGAACGAACATTCGAGGTATTTTATTGTGTGTTTGTTTGTGTATATGTGTGTGTATATACACATATCTGGCTTTGTCTATGAGAAAGAGTAAAAACAGTGATCAATCTAATATAATATAATCTTGGTGCTGCTTCTTGTCGTAAAATACTATTTTCCATTAGAAGGACCCAGGTGTTTTTAGAGAAGTGACTTATTCCAGGTCTTAGGCAGGACATATGGGCCTGAACATCTGTTCATACCAGATAATAAGGAACCTACCTAAGACTGCACAGGTCATATCAAAGAACTAGGAGTCCATTTAAAGAGATTCTCACTGACTAAAGATAGGACAATGTGTCCTTCAATAAAGATAAAACTTGTAATGGATTCAAATCCATCAAATACATTTAAATCCGTGAGTTTATGATTTAGTAGAAGAACTCTTGAGTTGGTCATCTTGAAGGAAGGACTGAGAGCTAGCAGGTTATTTTGAAAACTGGGTAAATAATAGGCACAAATGAAACATTTTCTTCAGGTATCTGTTACAAGAAAGACTTACAACAGGAAACTCTTCATATCAACTGGTATTAATCCTTCAACAGAAAAAGAAATTGTGAGGGAAAGAAGTAGATGGAGTGGGGACTCAATTAGATTAAATAAAATATTATTAAAACATACCAAGACAGACACAACATATACTTTCTCTACACCCAATAACATAGCTGTATGTTAACATAAGGCAAATGGACAACCTTCTCCGCACTTTGTGAAGTTAATCAAGAGATGAATCCCAAGTTGCTTCATTGGTTGAAGAAATGTTCAGGTCTTGAGGATAAAAGAGGCATGAAGGATGATGACTGAGACAATCTGTGGGCAAAAAGGGTGGATTTAATACCTTTAGAGGAAGAAAAATTATGACAGTTTAGTCTACTTAGTACAATTTTGTTGGTAAAACTCAGAATGTTGCTTATGGCGTTACAAGTCATACCAATGGAAGCTTTGGAAGTAATTATGTGTCTACTGACATAAAGACTATTTTTAGGACTGGTAATACAAGGACTTATCAGACTGACTATGATCAACAACATAGAAGTAATATTCCATATATGCACAGTGAACCAATAGGTCTATACTCATCCTGCTATTTCTGCTTCTGTGCTTAAGATTGGTCTATCTTTCTATCTATCCATTTATCTATCATCTATCTACCCATTCATCTTTCATCCATTCATCATCCACCCATCGTCTGTCTATCTATCGTTAGCTATCTCTGTAGACATAAAGATTAATTTCTGGTCAGTAAAAAGCTCCCTAGACATGGCATATTGTTGCCTGGACTGAAAAGTTTTAGTATTAGTATAAGAAATAAATTGCCAGTGACACCTTGATAGCACTATTTTCAGAATGTCTGAAATAAATAAATTATCACAAGCATAGAGATTGTATTTTCAGCTGCAACTCTGGAATTTTCTTAAAGGTCATAATTTGAGAATATAAGCTCATTAAGGGCTACTATTTAAGTCTCATACTTAAAAAGCATTCTGAGAGGACTTCTTTTCATCTTTATTATTGCATCTGTTAGCTGATAATATTTTGAGACTAATGAATTACACTGTTTTTCTTTGTTTTTAATTGCAGGCTTTAAGATAAGTAGACATTCCAAACTCAAATTTTAGCATACTGTAAGTGAAAATATTGCTTCAAGGATGTATTACTATGGGAGACTAAAATATCCTGTTGTGATAGCTGCCACCTGGGTAAAGAATAAAGCTAATAGTTAATACTGTATATTAGATGACCAAGCAGAATTTAATTTTCTTATGTAGGATGTTCATTGGTATCTTATTTTATTTCTGCATTTGAGAAAAAATTTCTTAGTTAAAACCATCATTTTAAATACAAATTAAATTAGTGGGTGTTTTTTTTTTTCTTTTCTTTTCTTACTTTGTGAAGGAAGAAGAGAGATGCTGCTTTATAAGTTGGTTTAGAGAATAACTGTGTTAAGGGAACCACATAAAAACACCTGTCGTGTTTATCAAAGCAGTAAATGATAAAGATTTTGTGGTTTAAGTATTCTATGCACTAGCACTTAAATATCTTGCTTTTCGATTTGAATAGCTCTCTCCATAATTGATTGCACTTTGTCAGAAGAAAACATCTACAACCTTTGATCATAAATGAACTCCTTAAGTTTAATGGATTTTTTTCTTGTGTTGAAAAAATATTTGGTAATTGTCTATGGTACACAGCATACTGTGGCTAAGGGCAATTCGAACACATGTATCCATAGGATTGACTAAATCCAATTTAGGAATCATGGGTTGATGGAGAAGTCAGACCTCTTCTTAAAAATCATCGAATTTTTCTATGAAAGTAGGCTTGGGGAAAATTAGGAGGCGAGACCCAGAGATGAATGAGAATATCATCATGAATTTGTCCAGAGTCTGATGTGACTTGCGTATAAGACAATGGACAATGGATGGGGGCCAGAAATATAGTGGAAGTTGCCCCTGAATGCAACTGAACAGCAGATATTTGTCACTGGGAGAGTCCAACAAAAAATTACCAAGTCTCTATGTGTTTTCGGCTGCTTGCTTAGAGAGTAAACAGCATAGCATGTCATATGCATCACAGCAGAATTGTATTTTAAGCACTTTCTAAAAAGCTCTATTGAAAACTGTCTATTGGATTTGTTTTATTTCAGTTTCCAGTTTTAATCTTATATATAAAGTTCATTTCTTTTTTTTTATAAGGTGTCGAGAGATATGAAAATGGTGATATCAGATATTATTTGTTGGGGAGATCTATTCTAAACTGTAAAAATAGAGATAGATAGATAGATATACAGACAGACAGACAGATAGATATAGATAATCTATGTATAATTTTGCTGACACGGTTAAGTAGTTACAGTGTCAAAGTCTCAAAGTCTTATTCTTTATCCTCCCATCTCTGAGGTTAGCTCACTGATTGTGTGATTGAAGTCAGAGAAACCTCAGGTAATATATATTTGAAGGCAGGTGTTTTATTTAACCCTGGATGATTCAATCTTATATGACTTGGTTAGATGACAATCACTGAACCATGAAATTTCATGTATCTCTATGGCTATTGTTTTATAAATAAAATCATTGAGAAGAGTTCCATTATAGCAAGAGCCTCTCTGTGAGATGTGTCCAAAAAATAAATTGGTGAATCACCGATAGCGATTTTTTGTATGTTAAAAAAAGTTAATCTATAGTATTTCTAATTTTGTTGCATTTTTTCTTGCCATAACAATAATTCTTGGATTTTATAGAAAGCATAAGTTAGAACCAAAGAATTCTTTGTACCACATACATGAAGTTTAAATACATATGGAATATTTATCCCATTATCAAACTGTGCCACTCACCATTGCTATAGGACCCTTTTTAAATCTTTTGATAACAGAGGAGAAACAATAATAATTCAAAATCATGAGCATTAAGCAAGACTAAGGTGACATTTTGGGCAAATGTGATTTAAAAGGGAATGAAAGATGCAAAGACTAATTTTCTTTATGTTATCTGCCTTAATATGCTGTTGAACTGAATATTAATTATGGAAAATGTGACCATGATATTAAAATGTTTTAATGATCAAAAAGAAGTAACAATAAGGAAAGGAGGGAGAGAAAGGGATTTGAATATACATATGGAGGGATGAAGGGAAGGAAGGGAGGGAGGGAGGGAGGGGATTAGTAAGTGAACTACTGCCTTTAGGGCAGTAAGATGTGGCCATCTTTTTCTTTCTCTGGGAGTGTAATAACTGGAATAAAAAATAAAACAAAATTATGTCAGAGTTGATTGGCACCACATATAGAAATACCAGAAGAATTTATAACGAAGCTGAGAATATGGAGCTAATGAAGTAGTATTATAACAGGAAAGAAAAAAGGAATATTGGTGTGGGAAACAGGAGATGAAGTAAGGGCTAGTCAGTGAGGAGATCAGAGAATTTCTCTAACCCTCCATGAATTCAACACACAAAGGAGCCCAATTAGAAATAAACTAGCTAGAAGAAATATTTCATAGTAAATTGGGGATTATCAGTTTGCCTGAAGGGAGTAAAATTAGAGCATTCGAGGTTCCTCATTTCATAACCACTTGCATTATTTTTTCAAGTTTGATAAAAATGTTCTTGCGTTTCACATCATATTTTTTTAAAGTCATGTGTGAAGCAAATCAACAGCTAACCAAGCTTTCTTCTTTCTGAGGGAAGATTTATTTTCAATTGAAACATGGATATAAGGAGATATTAAAAGTCTGTGTCCCATATTTCATCTTTTGTTGTTGTTGTTGATGCTAGGTCACTGTGAAATAATTTGTACATATTCATAGATTTCATGGAGACGTTTTAATTTGCTAATGTAACCTATAGCTTCTCCAGATAGAGCTAACATATCTAGCACAGATACAGACATGATATTATGACAAAATATAGACAAACAATTCGGGATAGATCCTGGATGCTTGAATAAATTAATTGGAAACAATAATCAAAAAACAAAATATGCACCCAAAAAGGAAATGTTCTAATAGAAAAATGGACAATGCTAAGGTCATCCTATTTCCATTCCACCTCATATCCCCACCGTAATAGCAGAAAACAGGACTATGGTTGGGGAGAAGGTAAGAGCCGGGGGACGGTGGTGGTAAAGGACACTGGAACGCTGGTAGTGGGTGTGGTATGAAATACAGACTGAGATGTAATGCATTACCCTGAAGTGAATATAGTATTGCAAACTAGAAATAATAAGTAAAGAAATAATAAATAACTAAAGTAATAATAAGTATCTATTTAAAATAGCTAGCTAGCTAACTAAATATATTCCAGGATATTTTACCAAATCAGTTATGTCTACTGGTTATTCATCGGGTAAACCAAGAGGAGAACAAAGTAAAAAAAAAAAGTCATACGCAGTAACTTAATTTTTTTTTTCGTTATTCTTCTGAAATAAGTGATTCCATGAATAAAAACAGTGTGATTTCTCATTCTCCACTCAAAGTTTATGTTTTCTCACAATATATTGCAACAGAGGAAGGTATTGATAGCCCTCTATTCTGGAACTGGTGGTTTTTCATAGTCCCCATGGTACAAAAACTATTTAGTACTTTTCATGGCTATTTCAGATTTTCTGAAGGTAAAAACTGGCATCGTTTCGAAGAGCCCAACTTGTCTCCTCTTTACACACTAGAGGGCGAGCTAGACAAGATTTGCAGAATTAGCAGCCATGTTATAAAACCATTAGTTGGACACATGCATTCATCCATTCCACAAATATTTATTGAGTACCTGAGATTTGACTGGGCGTTTAAGGACAAACTACCAATGTAATAAATTATCCAGTCTCAAAGGTGTGATGGAAGAAGTGTGAGAGAGAAGTTACAGGTAGTTTGGAGTATGATGACAGAGTCAGAACAGGATTCCTAAAGAACTGGAAAACTTTTGAATTTGAGTCTTAGAAGTCCAATGGAAAATTGAAACTAACCACTTACAGGTGATCTTTTTGAGCATCCTTTTGGTATTTAAAACAGAGTTCCTAGATGTAATATCATTCACAATTTCATTCAGCAAATATATTTTGAGTAACTACCCTGCTTTGCTGGACTCTGAAGAAAAGCAAAGAAGAGCCCCCCAAAATTGTTTACTCCTGCATGGAGATTTCTTTCTTGAAGGGAGACAGATAATAGACAAATTATTCCAATAATAGCTAACCCACTGTTAAAGAGCATACTATGTGTCAGCCACTCTTTCCAAGCTTCAGGTAAAATTGTGATTATTTAAACCTTCAAGTGATCCACTGAGGAAGTTTCTGTTCTTATGAGGAAAACAGAGAAGCAGTGAATATATGCCAGTTTCTCAAAGTTAGGCAACGTGGATATGACATTTCTTCTTTAAAGCACTGCAGTAAAGTACTTATCAAAATGCATAAATGACTATGTAGCATGACCATATGGAGAGATATGTGATATTAGGAAAAGGAAAACTGTTTAAACAGAGAAAATGTTTGAGGAGGCATGTTGTTTTAGATAGCAAACCATTATAGCCAGGACATATTCCTTGTGTGAGCACAATTCAGTAGACTCAGACCCACCTCAAACTAGTAATGCTTGCATGCATTTGACTGCGGACAGAAACTAGTACTCCTCAAAGCAGTCACCAACCACTGAGTTTCAGAATTTTAGTGTCCTCAAATCTCCTAAAGGATAACTCCAAAGCGTGTTCTGGACTACTTGCCCCAGTTTTTCTGCAAGATTGAGCACCATTCACCCATAAGGGTGGCTGAATTAATCCTACCTTCTTCATTAGTTCTGTCTTTTCCCAGCATCAGACTCACTCCCCTATTAGTGTTTCCCAGTGAACTCTTTAAACCTGAATCCTTGTCTCAGAGTCTGCATTGCGGAAAACCTCAAGTCAGATCGAGTGGCAGGGCAGGAGATGCACCTCTGAAGGCAGTTTGAAGGGAGAACATTCTAGGGAGAGGAAAGTGCATGTCAGGTGCCCGAGGAAGGCATTAGCAAGAAGGCTGCTGTGATTGGCTAAACGGAATGGAGTGAGGACAGGGAGTAGGAAATGAACTTGAGGAGTAGGAGGGAACCTGGGAACAAAGATCTTTATAGGCTCTGGAGAGAGCTATTTGAAAGTGAAAAAAATAGCACACTCATCTATAAGAAGCAGGAAAACAAATAACTGGCAGAATATTGACTTTAAAAGTGGATTTCAGACAAGATCAAAGTGAAGTCTTTCTTCCATAAGTGAGAAAAGTTAAGTCCAAGGTCTTGTGAGGAATAAGAAAAGGCAGCTCTTCTATCCAAAAATGAATTCCAAATTTGTCTGAATCCCAATCTACATGTGAGAGTCTCATGTTCATCTTAGAACTTGACATGATAATAATCACGAATATAAAAAAGAAAGGAATAAGAGACAAAATAATATCGAGTGCCTTATTAGAATGGATCCTTTTTTTTTTGACCACTGCTCTTCATATTTCTGTAGAGTAACATAGAACAGCTCTTTCGATTCTCTCCCATGAAAGGGGAGTGGGCAGGGATACAGGTCCTGTCTATCCTACTGAATTCCATGTGGGCATAGTCAAGGCAGATCGGGAAGCCAGATTAGAAGTTACATGGGCATTTGGGGACAGGGAGTTTTCACTGGGGCTGACTGTCTCAACCCTTATCATTCAAGTGGATTATAACACCTTCCTGTAAATGGATACTTGATGAAACTGACCACATGTGCCATTTAATGACACAGTACCATTTTTTTATATTTCCCAACCATCTCATCATTTTAATATAAATGACCATTTCTTCCTGTTTTTTTTTTTTTTTTAAATAACTGAGGACCATCTTTCATGCAGGGAAAAAGGGGCAGGGGAGTGGCCTCAGAACCAGTCTGTTGAGGGGGACCAAAAGCAACTGACCCTTTTATCCCACATTAAAGATGACCTTTCCTGGGGATAACTGGTGGGTCATGGCTGCTACTGCTGTTCCCGCCCCTTTGAGGAAACAGTTGCTTTGGGAAGAGGATTTCCCACCACCCTGCACATCTGTTTCTTCAAAAGGAGCAGAACACCACGGTGTAGTCAAATAGCGGGTAAGTAATATGGGGCTATATCTGGCACTGTGGGGTTAGCTCTGCTACTATGGGGGTTCTCTCTAGCACTTATGGGGGAGTATTGGGCATTTCTGGAGCTGGGATAAAGTGGCATATGTTTTAGGCAGGACGTTTAGAGCGGGGCTTGTAAAGAAGACAAATTTGTTTTTTGCCTAAGGTGCCAAAATTCCTTGCAGTGGCCTTAACTGTTTGTGTGAAGTCCTGCCAGACCACACATTGTTACTATGCAATCATTATGGGCATCACACAGAACTTACTTACTGCTGGCCTGGCTGCTCTGCTCCTGCTTGGATTTGGATTACTCCACTTGCTCCCCTCTGTTTAGTGGCCAGTGCATACTCCCATCCCATTTTTGCCATTCCAGTATTTCATTGACTCAAGCAAATATGGTCAGCCTGGACTTGATGCCATTAAGCAACTCAGTCACAAACTTAAAGCACTCTACCCAGGTAGTAAGATCGTGGATGGAATCTCTGTCACTCTTTTCCACACTGAAGCAAATGCATGGTGAATGTATTTGATGTGTCTGCTGTTTACTGCATGAGATGAGATGATTTTTAGTAATGCCAAAGGGAGGGATTGAATCATTTATTAAGTACAGTCTTGGACAGGTGTCTCAAATGTCAATTCTAGAATTTAATCTAAACTAATCTTCAGAAAAGTTAGATTTAATGGAAATGAGAACCCAGAGGAATTCAAATGGAGGGAGCCGGATGCTTAAATCTCAAACATTGCTATTTATGGCAATCTTCTCAATAAACTC
The DNA here is from genome assembly GCA_004363575.1 of Solenodon paradoxus. Lineage (NCBI taxonomy): Eukaryota > Metazoa > Chordata > Mammalia > Eulipotyphla > Solenodontidae > Solenodon > Solenodon paradoxus. The sequence continues at coordinate 66,696 of RJWH01002306.1, forward strand.
TCTTACTTGGCTGTTATCCTTCTGTGTTCTGAGGGAGAAAGTGTTTGGAGAACTCATATTGGCTCACGGGTTGGCGTAGGCAGGATTTATACAAAACAAGTTGTTTACTCTTTATTCCTAATCCTGTCTTATAGTCAGCGTTTTGCAAATAAAACCACACAGTCATATCTGAGATCAGCACACAGAGCTTTTTCTTCTATAGATGTCTCTGCAGAGCTGCTATGTATGTACCAGGTGAACTTGCAGTCTGCTCTAGGAGGCTATATTTCCTGATGACAAAATGTGACGCCAGAAAACAGAGTTTAAAATCCATAAGGAAAACTGTCTAAATGGCCACCAGACATCATATATAAAAATTGACAAGTCAAAAAAATGCCTCTTATCCATCTCTGAATGCAATTTGTAAAATGTATAGACAAGGCCAAATTTGGAAAGTAAGTCCTGATGTTTGTTTCTACTTTAAGATACTGAATCACTATGCCTCTTAACAAAAATATTTCAGGTGTGACTTAATGTTGTATACATATATATACACACACATGTGTACACATGCATACATACATACATATATGTATGCATATTTACATTCTATAATGTTATATAGATATATACACATAGGTTATATATATGCTTATATGCTAATTTTAAAAGACTTGAGATTGATGGGACTAAAACAGAACACCCCAACCCCAGAGGGAAAAGAGAAGCTCCCATTCTTCTAACGCTTTAGCTCTTCCTTTAATCAAAGAAGCCATCTGCTCCCTTTGGGCCTCCACCCTCCTACTAATCCAGAAATGGATTTATGTACCTATTCTCTAGAAGTATATAGAAAGGGGAGTTATTTCTCTGTAATTGCAGGTACGAGTAGGAATGAGTCTTTCCTCCTTGCCATGAGAACTACCCCTCTTCTCTCTCTGTCTGGGCTTCCAGGTCTCAGGTCAGGATACAAATTTGGGCATTTCCCCAACAACCTCAGAATTTACCACCATGTAAATTCTCCATGAATATGTTATTATTAAAGTTGGGCTATTCTCTTACTCATGATGACTAATATTAATTTGTTCACTCATCCAACCTGTGAAGAACCTCCGAGAAATGGGACCACTTTTCCTTTGACCTCTCAGCATTCAACAGCACAAAATTAAATGACACGTTGTACACCCAGATGCCAGAAAGTAAAAAGGATTCATGATATAGTTTGTGAAGATATTAATCTGAACTAATTTCCCAGAGATAGTATCTGGGAGCTCTTGCAACACAGGAGATGTTCTGATATCTGATTGACTTGTTCATAGTAAAGAGAAAAAGGCTGCCACAAAAAAGGACTGATGATCTGTTTCCTGCCCTAAAATCTTAAGGCTAGTTTAAGAAACAAATCATTGCTATGAAGTTTAAATTTAAGTAGAAAGTGCGTTGCTGAATTAAGAAAGAACACAGTTCAGATAAGGAAATGGGTTACCAGATAAAGTTTCCTGAACACTGCAGATGTTAACAAATAATGTTCCTTTCTTTCCTTTCTCTCTCCTCTCTTTTTTGACCTTCCTTCCTCCCTCCCTCAATCCTCCCTTCCCCTTCCCTTCTTCTTTCACTTCTTCCTTTCTTCCTTCTCGTCTCTTTTTTTCTATTACATCAAATATATGCACTGATTAAATATTTTATCTCCTAGATGTATTAAATTTTTTCTTCCAATAGATAGCTAAAAATTTTTCAGCTTTTCAAAACTTGAGATCTCTGCTGCAACTCCTAACTGCCATTATACTCTGAAAGATGCTAGTCAATAGTAATGAATGAGTATGGCTGCATTCTAATAAATTTTTATTTAAAAGACAAAAAACAGACGGCAGGTAAGATTTGACCTAAGGACAGCTGTTGGCATGTTGTCGAATCCTTGTTTTATAAAGAGATCTTTTACTCAGATTTATGAAAAACACAATATGAATAGTATTTTCTGTGGCAATTATTAAATCCTAGATGTAATATGTTCATTATGGGCATTTAAATGCAGGGTGGGATTAATTATATATGAATACTTAATAGCTTTTGCATACTGCTTTTAGTCTTTCATGTATATAATTTCATCAAATCCTGAGGACAATATTCTAAAGTTGGTAAAATGATCCCCATTTTATGAAGATGCCACAATGTTCAGAAGCTGGACTAAATCTACGTAGCTTTTAAGTGTCAGCATTGGAATTTAAAGCCTTTGCCTTTCCAAATATTTGTGCATGTTTCAATGTGTCACATCTCTGCAAGTTTTATGATGAAAAAAAGAGTAGTCCTCAAATATCTCATCACAGTAAAAAAGTAGAGAAGCTTGCCAGAAAAAGTAAGATAATAGGAGAATTGTTATCCTTTAATATCAAACACTCTGGGACCTCCCACCTGAAGAAGAATTTAGTCCTTTCCCAGTCAGTTTACCCAGAGTTCAAGTAAGAAGGTATTACCTGTCAATAGCTCTTAACTGAGGACAATTCTGCTTCCCAGGGAGCATTGGGAAAAGTGTGAGCCTTTGGGGTCATAGCCAGAACTGTGGGGAGGTATTGTGATTCCTGATAGATCTCAATAAAAAGGGCAGTCACATGCAATGAAGAATTGTCTTACTCATAAGGCTAAACGTCCCCCACTCCTGTGCACACATTGAAAAATCAGATATAAGACAGAGATGTTGTTTTGTGCCTGCTGAGTAATTGCCTACCCAATGGCTGCTTCTTGCATCTTCCTTGATGACATCACTTTCTTTTATTTGTATTGTTAATGTTGTCTTAACAGCATCCTTTATTTGTTTGTTTTTTTTTTTTGGTGTTTTAAATTTTTTATTAATGGAACATTGCCTCATAATATATAGGTCTTAGATATGTCTGATCGTAAATCAACATCTGCAGGCATTATGTTTACCACCAAGAGTCCAGTTCTCTCCATCATATCATTGACCGCCTTTACCCAGTTTATCCACTCTAACCCCTTTCCTTTTAGTAAGCATTAATTTGATTCTGTAGACTAAAAGTCTAATTTTATTTGATTCGGTCATTTGTTTAGCTTCTCAATATACCACGAGTGCAATCATGTGACATCTGGCTTTCTCCTTCTTACTTATCTCACTGAGCATAATTCCCTAGGTTCATGCACATTGTTGCAAAAGTAGGATTTCACCAACTTAACAGTGAAGTGATACTCTGTTGTGAAGAGATAGCACCTTTTTTCTATCCACTTACCTGTCGATGGACACTGAATGTGTTTTCAACTCTTGGCAATTGTAAATAATCCAGCAACAAACATGGGGCTATATGTATATACACTTCTTTGAATTACTGTTTTTGTGCTTTGGAGGTAAATAGCTAAAAGTGGCATGATGGGATTTTATGGAAGACCCACTCTCAATTTTTGAGGACTATATTGCTTTCCATAGAAAGTGCATCCGTTCACACTCCCACCAAAAATGTAAAAGGATTCCTTTTTTCTCCACAACCTCATCAACACTTGCTTTCAGTATTTTGGATAATAACCATTCTCAGAAATCTGAGTTCATATCTCATTGTTGTTTTGAGTAGCATTTCCTTAATAACGAGATGTGGAATGCCTTCTCATGTGCCTTTTGGCCATCTGTCTGTCTTCTTTGGAGAAACATCTCTTCAGATTTCTACCTATTTTATTATTGGACCTTTTTGTTTTTCTGTCTTTGAGTTTGTGAGTTATTTATAGATGATTTATTTCACTTTGCAGAAGTTATTTTTTTTTTTTTTATCATTTTATGTAGTTAGTTCCACTTGTTTATCTTGGTATTTATTTCCCTTGGCACTGCATTCAAATTTCCAAGCTATTTCTTAAGTCAATGACAAGATGTATATTGCCTATGTTTTCTGCTACGAATTTTAGGATTTCTGATCTTATCTCAAGTCTTTAATCTATTTTGCCTTTGTGTATGGTGTTATTGACCTAGTTTCATCCTTTTGCATGTGGCTTTCCAGTTTTCCGAGCACTACTGGAGAGACTGTCCTTGCCCCCAATGCATGTGTTTGACTTCTTTATTGTAAAGTAGTTGTCCATATAGATGTAGATTTATTTCTGGGTCCTCATCTTCTCCATTGATTTTTCTGAGAAGTCTAATGATATCCTGATGAGAGATTTTTATAGGTTATTTGCATTTTTTTCCTGCCTTCTTTAATATTCTCTTTGTCTTGCATTTTTGATAGTTTTGCTATTATGTGCATTTCTGGGCTCTCAATGCTGTTCCATTGATCTGCATGTGTGTTTTATGCTGATTTGATTGCTATTACTTTGAAATATAGTTTGAAGTCAGGAAAGATGACAGTTTTAAAACAAATACAGACATCCTTATTACACTCTGCCAAGGATTGGGTTAGATAGAAATATCTGATTTTGTCCTCACCCAACAGATGTAAGAGATAGTCTACTTAACAGCTTTTCTTCCATGATAAGGAGAGAAAGTTCACTGGTGAAACATTTCTCTTCCACTCCTTTCTTCTTGATGTGGACTTTATCATGTGAAAATGTCATGCTTGAAACTGTTGCAAATATTACTCATGGGTGAGAAAAAAGCAAAAAGAATTGCAGAGAAATTGAATCAGTGGCTAACATTATTGAAGCCCTCAATTCATTGGAAGCCTCCCTATCTAAGGGATTCTGTTATAGGAGCATCTTTATAACATAGACTACTTTTTTGTCAAGCATCCTCTTGGTTTCATCCAAAAGCATAGAAATTGATAAATGAGAACTATATATTTTAAATGCCCGGGAACAAATAGTTGTATAGCATGAATACAGTTCAGACACATATTTCTCACATATAGTTAAAAAAAATTGGAAGGGGACTTGAGAAAATCTCTGCCCACACCTAAGTTCAAGTTTAAAGCAAAATATATCCTTCTTACCCTGATTTGGGGGAAAGTATCTCACAATGAAATGATTTAACAACTTCATGACTATGTTAGATATTTTAGAAAACAAATGTCTTACTTTAGAAAGCAACGTTACAACATGAAAAACACAGCATCCTTTCTTTGGAATAAGTAAATAAAAAGCGTTGTCCTGTAATTTGAATGAATAACAACTCTAAAATAATGTAGTACAAGCTAATGAATTTTATTTCGAAGACATCTGCTGACTTCTCCTTGTTACAGTAAAGTGTTTGATGTGATTGAAATATGATGTAATAGTAAAAAATCTCGAAGTAAAACAGTATTTGGAAGGCTTATAAAACCTAAGTGTATGGAACCATGGAGCAGAAAGGGAGTAAAGAGTGGAAAAATGGGGGTATCATGTCATTCTCCATAAAAGATGTTGAAAAGGAAATTTTAATAGGACTCAAAGTTCTGTTCCATAGATGCCCACCAAAATTAGGTATTTTTTAAATACAGTGACATTTTAATATATTGTAGCTTTTAATTCAATGACCTGGTATGTGGATTATATCTAGAAAAACAGACAAAACCTAAAGAACGGAAACAAAACCAAACTTCAATTGAATCTGTGCATTATTCAATAGGGGAAAGTTAGTGAAAAACAAGATTTGAGTGGAAAATTAATTTTGCTGGGTTGACTTGGGCAATTACCAATGTCTCATCTTTATAACCAAAATCAAGTTGCAAATGAATCTAAAGCGGAGTTATCTTCTTTTGTCCTTTCTGAATGTCACTCCTGTCGATGGTAGATAGCTTCACATGTTTTCTTAATGTAATTAGAGCTTATTTGAACATGTGGGTGTGGGAGGGACAATGAACATTTGCAACAGAATCTTCATCTCCATGACTTTTCCAGTGCCAAATGGATTCTTGCAAATTCTCTCCTTGTCTGTTCAGGAGAATTAGATAAAAGGATGTTAACATGCAAAGGAAAAGAAAGTGCGCTTGTGTTCAACTCCCCCAGCCAGGCTGCTTCCTGATTAAAATACTAATATATGGCAACTGGCCTCTGACGTCCGTGCCAAGGCAGAGAGAGTTTGGCTGATCAAAGGAGTGTGCCATTCTGCCTCCTCCGGTCTGCCCGAACTGAGCAATCCTGCCTGGTGATTGGAAGAGCATATTTTCTTTGTCCTGCACATGCTGTATTTATCCTTCAAGAATATCCATAAAACTCAGCAGGGATTTGGCTGAGAGAGGAGGATCACTCCTTGCAGAAAAACTGGTAATAAATCTGGGAGGCTTTGTACAAGATCTGAAGGCAGCCCTCAGAATTTGCCAGAAGAGGTGTGTATAGCCAGGAGTAAGGACATTATATAAACTACAGAGGACAAAGGAGGAAAGCAGAGTGAAGAAGGGCCCAGTCAGAATGCCCTCTGCACGGTCCCTCAGGAGAAGGAGTTAGAAGGCTTGGTCCTTGCTGTGGACATATAACCTTTGTCATCTACTACTGGGAGTGAAGTAGAAGGTTTGTGTGGTCTCTGCCCTTGGAATATGTAGACATTTAAAGGAAATTTTCTCTCTGTCTTGGACAACTTGCTTGAAAGCTAAGTTTCTGTCTTCTATGTTTAGCTAAGCATTGCTCCATGAGACTTATTTGCAGTGTTCTTTAATTATCCTTTCTTTTTCTCCCATTGATTTTGGAAATAGGATCTGGGAGTGAGATTGCAGAGTGTGCTTGGAGAAATACCTTGGTTGGCTGACCCAGAGTGCTCATTAAACGTGTTAGAGTCCTTACTCCGTCTACAGACAATTTGAATACTCTGGTGTTGGTCTCCAGAATTTGCTCTTTTCACAAATTCTCCATTGATCCCAATATACACCGATGCTTATCAAGGAAGTTGGTTAGAGGATAGACTGAGAAAGAGAAAAGGTTACACGCTCTAAAACTAAACAAACCCTATTTTGTTGTTGTTTTTTTTTCCTTTCCCTATCCATTGTTTGGGCATCGCTTGAATATGACTAAATACACAATACATACCGCGTTTGTTTTAGGATGCCACTTTACCCATAATATATATTCATGAGGATTTTTCTTAACAAACATCAATTTCATAAATAGGAATGAAAAGTTTTTACATGTAATTTGACTGAGTCTGGAAAACAGAATAGGAAATCTCATAGGGTACATCTTTCTGTGTAACCTTACAAAGAGCATCATTGTTTTCTATTTACATTCCTCTTTGTGAAACACCTCTTCTAATATTGTCTCCTTGTGTAGAATAGATCAGAAACGGAACCGTGCCCAAAGGGAAGCTGGACCAAGATGTGCTGAATTAAAACATATTAATATAACGATTTTTATGGTGCTTTGATGAGGCGAAACGCATCAAGCAGTATTTGGTTGGTAGACCTCAATAACTTCTATTAAGTTATTGAAAGCATATTTACTAGTAGCTGTAATGTTAACTTCTTAGTAATCATTTCTCTCCATGCATTTTCCAAGAACTCTATCAACTTCATCATAATTGTGATCTCTTCTCAGGGAACATGATATTTTGGCTATCACATATGTAAAAGTGAGCACCATAGTTCAGGAACAGAAATTTGGCAAACTCAAAGTTTCTTTCACTTCAATTTTAAGATTAAAAATAAGATTAACAGATTCCCACTGTGGATATGACTCCTAGCCTACCAGCAATAAAATCCCTGTTAAATTCTCCTCTTCAGTGTTTGAGACACAACCAGGATATCTCTTTTGGAGTCTAACTCAAGGGTAGCACTGTTTCAGTTTGAAAATAATTATGGAAATATATTATTAGATTAATGAGATAATTAAAATAATTCACAGCTGTACCCTTTGACAACACATTAGTGTGTCTGTGTTAATGAGGCAGATCATAAACTTTCCAAGAAATGAAATTCACAGAAACATTTATTTATTTGATATGTATTGTGAAAGTTGATTTTTTTAAAAAAAGCCTTGTACTCTAAGAAACTAGGCTGCTGTAGATACTAATCAAGGGCTTGTTTTTAATCGTCTTGATTTTGTCTTTATTCATAAGCATACAAAAATGTATTGTATATTTGTAATTTGATATGCAGATCTTTAGCTGCATTGTAAGATATTTATGACTGGTTTTCATAATTGAACCACTAATGAGGTGGTAGAATTGTAGCCATGTGTCTCCATCAGACAAAATACAAATCAAAAATCTTGTTACTCTCAAAGGGAGTTGTTATTTCTCTCTTTTTTTCTATAATTTTTTTTTTCTTTAGTAAGGCCTACAAGAAGAACTTCTAAGAGGGTGGATATTATTTTCAGGCATTGAAATATTTTTCTTTCAAATATCTTCCTAATAAGGAACTGAATATTTTCTCCTGTTGTTGAAAAGTGCAGCTGTGAGTTTTTCTAATTGCTCAATTAATCTAATGATACGCTTTCCCTATCATTATCAAACTAATACTTTTTAGCACATGGGCTGTATTCCTTACTGACGCTATCTTGTTTGTTTTCAATCATATCGACTTAGGAAATTGTCTACATGCTTATTATAATTTACTAATACGAATTCCATATTTCCCATGATGAATAACTTGGCTTTTGAACTTGGGGAAAAAAGAATCAATGTTGCTTTATACAAAGCAGCTCACCTAATAGTACATTGAGTAGTTTCACCTTTGAATTTTAGCTACCACTTTCATGAAATTACAGCCTAGCTACCATTTTCACTTGACTAGATCTAAAAGAAAGTTCTCACCATCCTAGCAAACAATTAGCCAAAGAACAAGGCAAACTTTCTGCTAGCTTAATAAATTATTCCAAACATTCACAAAAAGTATGCTAATCTTTCATATAAAATAAATTGCATACGAAAGCAAAAATGCTCTAGGAGGTGATAATTCTTTGTCAGCCGTCCTTTTTCCCTTCGTTTAGCCAAGTGTTCGAGAAAACTTAGTATGTAGACTTTCCATTCAGATGGACAGAACTTCTCCAGAATTGAAAATGTTTCATGAATTTCTTTCAATCTGAGTGCATTATTATTCCTATTGGAAAAGCTAGCTCGGTGGAAGGATTGCTTCTCTTGAACTTGCTCTGGGATTGTCCACATGATTATTGGTCACTGTTCTCTTCTTCACGGATGTGATTTTTTTAGCATTAACTGCCTTCATTAAGCACCTATGGGAGGCCAGAGACACTTGTGCACTGTTTTCTTGACCTCTCCTGTGGACCTTTGAGGGTGAGTTTTATTATTGTTTGACTTTTACAGGGAAGAAAAACTTAAGATTTGAGATTAGGAACTGGAGAGGACATAGAGTTAGTAAATAGTGGGACAAGGTGCCACCAAATCTTGTTCCAGAGCCAGTAGAGTTCATCTGTACACGATATTGACCAAGGATCATGTTGGATTTAGTCCCCACAACATTGGATTTCTGACTAATTCAACTTTCACTTTAATAGGAATCCCAGTTCTCTGTCTCCTAGTCCTAAGAACTCTGAGCCTTAGAAAAGGACTGTTTTGATCAGCTTGTGGCATTCACTTTGAAATTGGTTCTCTTGGTTCCTGTTACATCATGACAATTGGCAAAGTTTGATCTTTGTTCTAGTTACAAAGATGGATCTGCAAGCAATTCTTCACCAAAGGTTTCATACCCCTATTCTCTGGTCTATATTAAAAAAAAAAAAAAAAAAAAACAGTAACAATGCACTTCTGCAAGTATCGTGTTTGGCTCCTATCACTAGGGCGTTGACTACAGAAGTAAATAAGACTTAGAATTGCTATGCTTTTTAGGGGCATACTGGTCAGTTTTGATATGAAAAATAACTTACTTAAAATAAAATTGCTCTGTAGTCACTTCATGATTTAGAAATAAAATAACATTTTAACAAGGGGGAAAAACATTAAATGCTTTCCTGCCAGATTCCTCTATTAATAGAATTAGTAATTAACAGTGATTGAGTGATTGTTACTGTTTTCTGCTTTGCTTTAACTTGGAAATTACTTATAAATGAGAGTTCTGAAAATATTCTTTTAGTTTGCCTTTTTTTCAAACTATCGTTTATCTATCCATTTATTTTTTCTGTTTATTTTTGATATCTCTACTTTCACTTTCATAATGTACCTAGAAGGGAAAACAGTTATGTAAGAATGAGCCATTGGGTTCTCTCTCTCTGTCTCACTCTTTCTATATAAATACATACATATACACATATAATTAAATTATGGAAGCAAATAACTTGTGGGAAATGCACATTAAAACAACAATTAAAAAACCCCTATAGCTTGAATTCCTGCTTCAAGTCAATCTTCAATGTTTTATTTTGTTCATGCAAAGAGTTTGGAGAAAAAAAGGCATCTAAATGAGCAATATATCAATTTCACTCCTGGAAACCATAATCAGACTGCAGTGTCTTTTATGGTCATTTTGAATATTGCACTTGATAGGATAATATACCTTCAGTCTCTTTTCTCATTTGTCAACAAAACTATTTTGCTACATTATGGAATCATTGTTTGAAAAAAGCAAGCTAACTCAGCCAAGAAAAATTAAAACTAAATGCGTATGCATGACATTTAGAAGCTTATAAAAGTATCTCCTTCAACGGCTTTGGATGACATGATAGTTAAAAGCCCATCATCCTGAACTTGAAGTAATGTCTTGACCACTGTCAGTATTTTGAGGAGGATATTATTCACATGCCATTCAAGACCTAAACATGTTTTTATCATCACTGCCAGCAAAGTCATAAATAACAAATGTCATGTGTCAAATTCTTGGTTTGTAGGAGAAGAATACCAATAGAGCAAAAAGAATAAAGAAACACTATCTAGTTAAGAGTTTTTGATTTCATCTAACAATTGAGGGACTGGGTATCTCTGCAGATACATTTTTTTCCCCTTTTGGCTGTTCCCCCAATTGAAAAAAATAAAATGAAGCTTTTGGGCCAAATCATAGTCCTCCTTGAAGCTGAGTTGTGTGAAAACTATTCAAAGAATTACCTCTCTTCACCAAAAAGATGGATTTGTTTTCCTAAACGGAGATGGGAGATATGGACCATGCAAAGCTTTCTTTCTTCACATTATGTTTTGATACAAGAAATACTATCTTGAGAAGTGCACATCTCTGCCGTCTGCATATTTGTGTTGTAGCTCATGCTCTTGCTCTTATTCGGCAAAGTAAACAAACCTTCTGGTGGGGTTAAGGATTAATGGCAAGGCATTGCATGACTGTACTGCATGCAACCTTGAGGGAAAGAGATCAAGGGAAATGTCAGTCAAACACCTGCCCTTAGTGCAGTTGCTAATTAATTTGTGAACATTGACACTGGTTGCAGATTTGCTGGTGTACAAGGGAATCAAGTCCCATCCTATAAATACTGCCTTGATTTAATGAGGCTTTAGTAGGATTAAATGGTCTTAACTTTATGACTTCATGTTTTTGATTATGGATGTATAGCGCTTTTTGATATGAGGAGATATGGATTTCACTGAGTTTTAACAGTAGACTCTAAATGAAGAGTTAGGGGAATAGAACAGAGGAAGGTGTCATTAATTCAGTAACTTAATTTTATGGAATTTAAAAATAAAATTAAAGGTTAAATTAGTCTTAGACTCCTAGAAGTAAACATGATAGCATTTCTCAGTGTCTCCATCTAAAGTAATTACCATCTAGTAAAATAGATTGGTTTCTATTCCTCTGAATAAGAGCTATTTGGCCATAACAAGGTCTCAAGTGTATGCAGATTTGGAATCTAAATCATTTTTGACAATTATATTTCAATATCTTTCATATATGAAATGATATACCAATGGTAGATGTTACCACTCTGTAAATCTTTTGGTTTAAAAATATTCTTGCAGATCTGTTACTGAATACCAGAGACTTCAGTTATTCAATTAAATTTCACTTAGACTCAGGAAAGTTGAAAAGTGATTTGTGTCGTTCTGCTATTTTAGGCATTGGAATGACATTGTCATAAAATCTTAATATGTCTCAGGACTCAGCTGAAACCTCCCTTTCCTCTTCTTCCTCATCATTTTAATCAAATTATTGAAAAAATACTTAAAATATTATTACACCCATCTACTGAGATAGAGGGGGTGTCTGTGAAGGAATAAGATACGTCTAAGTTAATATCTACTGAGGCATGTGGTAACTGAAGTCATCAAATTGTTGTCAGCCCCTTATTATAAAACAATTGAAGCATTTCCCATTTATCTTAGAATAAAGATCAAACCTTTTACTCTCCTGTGTCCTTGATACAGCCCATCTTTCCAGCACATAATGTTCTAGGAACTTCAGAACTGGGATAAGAAAAACAAGCAAAATCCTTGCTCCTAAAGATAAAGTTAAGAGAGAAAACAACCTACCATGCATGAGCAAACTATGATAATTTCAGATAATGGTAGGTCTCAGGAAGGAAATAGAATAGCTCCTTAACTGGGTAGGGAAGACAAGGATGGTCAGTGTGGATATCATGGCCAGAAAATGTTTAACGGCCAAATAGCTACTATTAGGTCTGAGTACTGACAACTGCTAGGAGGTCAGGTGTACTAAGTTCCAAGGGAAGAATGTCCTAGAAGAATACGCTGGGCAGGAGAGCCAATGCACTGGACTTCAAGGAAGGAACAGTCTTGATATTTTAAGGGATTGTTTGGAGTGCAATCAAGTAACAGGAGAGGGAGAGACACACACACAGACAACTGCAAGTTAATCATGAACCATTGCTCCCTTGCGTTTCCATTTTGCTGTGGGACACTTGCCTCATACTCGCCAGTGCCCTTGTCTCGGTTTCCTTTAGTTGACCATGTTTCCCTCAGATCCACAGGCCTTTGTGCTTCTTTTCACTGTTTCTACTGTGTCTAGAAGAATGTCTAGTCCATCAGGTGCTTAATAAATATTCGTTGAATTCAAGAAGTGTTTCTACTAATTGGTATCTGTATTGCTCAATGAGAAAATCTATATGCGTCCCACCTTTTTACTCCTGAGATGCATGCTTTTCACTAGCTCCCAAATGCCATGCCCAGTCTCTTTTTATATCTAGCCCACTTTTTACCAAAGGGTTTAGAAAAGCAAGATACTTATCTTACCATCTATACCTGCAACTGAGTGTTCAGTAAGACTAGAGAAACTGAGAAAGATATTTTCCTTCTTGTTGACAGAAGAAACGTCCACTTTAATTACACTGGCTACCCATCCTTCCTGCCATTAGACAGTATTGTAGGCATGTCCTCACCTCAGGAGTTGACACAGCCATGGGAGAAAAACCTGGAAGAATTGCAGAGCTAACGACTCAGTACCCTGTTGTGAAGTCACAGAACTAACCCATGACACTGGTGACCCTCAGACTTCTAGTTAAGTAATAATCAATGTTCAAACTACTGATCATTGAAGTTTGTATAACTTGATTCCCAAATATATCCCCACCTCATTGTTCCAAGGGCTCTCTTACACTCATCACATCACATCTTATACTCAAATCTCTTATACTCACCACAAAAAAAGTTCCTCTTAGTAAAAATGCCCATCATTTGTTTACATATCAAGCACTGTATTTCTAGATGACAAACTTATTACACAATATATTTTCTGATATTGGTTATCTACTACATTTATTCTTTGAATTATATTTTTCTACCTGCTTCCTTTGCCCACTCTCTCTTATGCCTTCTGTTTTCACAGCAGACTCATGATTTCTGTTGTGGGCTTTTGTCTTACGGCATATTGGAAAATCGGGTCCTTCATTCATCTGTGTGACTAGTGAAGGACACGTTACTTCTTTGAAAAAGAAAAGATTCCTTGTTTCTTAATTTTCCCAAATAAGAAGGAAGGTATATGTAATTTTTATACACTCCCAGATGTTTAAGAGAGAGAGAGACAGAGAGAGAGAGAGAGAGAGAGAGAGAGAGAGAGAGAGAGACAGAGAGAGAGACAGAGAGAGAGAGAGAGAGAGAGAGAGAGACAGAGAGAGAGAGAGACAGAGAGAGAGAGAGACAGAGAGAGAGACAGAGAAAGAGACAGAGAGAGATATAATTAAGGACTTCACTTTACAATACCCTGTTAATTCAAAGTCCCTTACCACCACCATAATTACCAGGTGTTAATAGTTATGCTTATTAAAAAAACAGTAATGAGAGAGCGACCTCATGATATTTATATTTTGAGTTGTGTCCTTCGAACTTTATCCTTTTGTGGGAGATAGTTGGTCATTTCTATGATGCTTCAGTGAATCATGAAACTGTGTGTGTGTGTGTGTGTGTGTGTGTGTGTGTGTGTGTGTGTGTGTTTGAATTCTTATTAAAGTGTTTGCCACTTTGTTTTTCTCTTAAGCATTTCCATTTGTCTCCTTCACAGAAGCCTGTGTTCCCTTAGGACAGGGGTCCCATTCTGTTCTTCATAGCGCCTTCCGTTTCTATAGCAGACTCAGGTATGGAGCTAGAAAGTACTCAATGTTTGGTCAATCATTTAGTGAATGAGAGAGTGGACAAGTGAACGCATAAGTCCTAGTTTTTGCATTTCCTACATATAGAGACTTTACATTACTGTGTTGCTGAGAATTTACTTGGCAAGTTTGTGACGTCACTGAGGAACTTTTGTCTCTGGCATAGTTTATGACAGTTTTTACTATGATCTGGGAGTTTTGTAACTCAGTTTCCCCATCAAAAGTAACAAATATCCTTTCTTATTAAATTCAAAAAAGAATTTGTGTGATACATTATGCTTTTGTCACACAGAATTGCAACCGACTAGCTCTAGACCTTTGTAGCCACAAATGATATTGATGGATGGTAGATAATATTACAAGAACTTCCTTTTAGTTTTGTTTTATTTTTCAGAATGAGCTATATGATAGCTGATTTTGTCTGTCAAACACATGGTATAAAGGTTTTGACTAAGCTTTAAGTATCGTAATAACTATATGTTAGGTGCTTTATTTGTCTCTTTCTCTCTTCTCAGTTATGCTGATAGAAAGTAAGCAGGATTTATCAAAATTAAAAATTAGACTGTCTCCTATCAGATCACTTCCTCCTGAGGGTTTTTTTTTAAGATCCTTAATAAGTGGAATTACCAGGTAGAGACAGCAAATAGAAGTAATCAAGGGAGTTATGATGACAAAGAATCTCCTCTCTGAGACACCTTTCTTGCTCTCCTTTTAAAATTCAACAATAAGGATAAAGATTACAGCCTAGGATATGGTCCTTAATACATACTGTTAGCTTGTAGCCTATATTCACAGAGGAAGATGAGTTCCCAAAATACATACCTTAGAACTACGAAGACTGTAAAAAAGGATATCAAAGTGAATAACATCAGAGGTATAATTATTGCAACAGATGGCTGTGAATTTAATATAACATGATGAATATATAAAGAGGATAAGGCTAGACCATAACAATATGAAATGGGAACAAGCCATCATAAAAGCAGCCAACACAATATGTGAAAACCATAATAATTGCAATAAGAACACAATAGATGAGTTATAGAACTAGAAGAATGAAGCTAAAAAGTAAATTACTGTGTCCAAAGATTGATTGAGGGACTTTACCAAAAAGCTATAGTTAAAGATAAAGAGATTAGTTTCAAATGGACAGAAATATGGTCCAGTTACGTAGGTCAAGCTCTTCTGGAGTTTGATAAAAATTATTTTCAGAGTAGATAAAAATAAATAAAATTCTATGCTAACCACCTATTATCTATAAAGGCATTTAAAGCAAAAAGACACAGAAAAATAGACATATAGTTTTAAAATATATTTCTGAACTTGGATTGTTAACAGTAGTAACAAATGGACATGAGAGAATATGAGTTAAGAAAAATATCTCAACAGGTTAAGGAAGGTTATGATATTCTCATTAAAAAAATGACTAACAGAATAAAATACTGTATCAACCTAAACTTGTAAGCATGTAGCAGTAGCACCTCTAAAATACAAAGCATCAATGGCCAGAGTCGCAGAGAGATATACCTACTATTCCGGTTCAGGATTTTAACACAGAAAGTAACAGATCAGACAAAAAGAAACAGGAATATTAAAGGCCTGAACAGTATCATTCAAACATGTATTTTATAGATACATTTGTGTAAGAGTAGGCAAAGATACTGACTATGTAACTATAGTTGAATATGATGTGTATGAAGTAGAGATAGACAGAGGTAGAAAGAAATCCGTAACCAAAATTCAAGGAATACCTTTCTTAATGCAATTTTACAATGTAGATCACATACTAAACTATAAAGTAGACTGAATAAACAGACTCCACGCTATCCTAAAGCCACTGAGGCTCCATCATTCTAAAATTGTATAGTACATACTTTATACGATTCAGTGATGTTGAGAAAATGAAATTGCTTCAAAACAGGGTTCTAGTGAAGCGACCATTCACCATCCTAATATCCTACAAAATTGGGGTTACCTATGGATCTTCAACCTTGTCTGGTAGTCAGATTGTTAATATTTTTTCTAACGATAACATGTCACTTTAATAATTGTGATTATTCACGAAACCTTATGAAGACCGAACATACAGTGTTAAAAGTCATATTTGAACTATCTCAATACAACCTCTGTGAAATAGGTAACAGTGTTCCAGTGTCATGATCAGGAAGTTGGAACATAAAGAAAGTTACTTCAAGGCAGCTGCACAGAACTAGAATGGGACTCAGGACTGTTGTTTCCAAATGCTGAGACATCCCTGGAGACCAGGAGTATGACATGAGTAACAGGCTAAGTTCCTAAGAAGCATCCAGTAAATGCATGTTGAATTGAATTAAATTATCTTCACTGTAATGAAATTCTTATCACAAAAGCAGAGGTCAAAGATCAATACTGCTCGGGGGTGCAGAGTTGATACAAAATAATTTAAAATAGAGCAAAATAGATCTCAGTGTCAGCTTGCAGGCAACAGTGTGCAGAATCAGTTTCATTTTTCGTGAGTGAATGTGGTAATTACAGCCATAAGATCTGAGTAAATCAATTCCTTAATATAGTAATGGCATTGCAAGAGTCGTAATGGTTAACATTAATAACAATAACCATAATCCTATGAAAGTTTAGAAACATAGTCTCCTAGAGACTCTACAGCTATTTGCTAAATGCATTTTTTAAAGGGGAAATAATTTATTTTTATTGGCTTTGACCCAACAAAATATTAATATCTTTACATCATTTTTATCTTGCTAATAAAGGAGTTCAGAATTTTTAACATATTCTTGCTAGGCAATGCTCCAAATCTTGCCCTCTAGTTGGTATTACAGTCTCAGTAATTGGTGTCTCACGTTAACATTTATTTAAAGCTGCTGATTTAACATTTAAAAATTCTGGGGTTAATGGATCTGCATTCACAGATCCATTAACCTCAATAAAAACAAATGGAACCTCTTGTGAACTAAAATCAGGGCAGATCATGGATATGCTTTCTCTAATACTCACAACATTTAGATGGTCCCAATAAAATATCATAAAAAAAGGTCTACTAACAGAGTCAAAGTGATTTTCAGTCTTTTAAAATTGTTATTGTTCTATGCAATGCAAGTGTGGCTTCTCTATAAGGTATGGGGTCATACAAAAATAAAAATAAAAATACTGCCTCCCAAATGTGTATTTGCAGCAGCTAGTAGAATCTCTCAACACTGTACAGTTGCTATCTCAAAAACTCCTGTGAAACTGGAGAGGATCATGCTGAGTGAAATAAGTCAGAAAGAAAACAAGGAGCACAGAATGGTTCACTCCTAAGTGGAATGCAAAGACATAAAGCAAACGGATACATCTTAATAAAATTTGCAGGAGAGAACTGATCCTACCAGCAGGGTAGAAGTGGGAGGGAGCAATGGAATCAAGGAGCTAATGTGGTGGTTTTAGTGGTGGCGAGCAGGAACTCTGGTGGTGGGTGTGGTTTGATATGTACAACATTTGAAGTTGATTAATTGATTTGAAATCAATTATCTTAAAAATCAAAAAGCAACGTAAACCAAAAAAAAGAAAAATATTAACACTAAAACCCATGTGTTTCCTTAGTACTTATCATCAATCCCTAAATCTTAGGAACTTCAAAATCTGATCTAGATTCTTACTTTCAAGAGAATCTAGTAATCAGGTACAAACTTTGATAGTATAGACAACTGCTGTATCCCCTGAAGACATTAAGAATGAGAGGAAAGGCACTAGAAAAACTTCTGCAACTTTTTGTGAATATACGAAAATCAGTGGAACTCTCTGAATCCAAGTTGCTTTATAATAATATTTAATTATAGGAATGATATGTGTTTTTTGTCTTTCAGTCCTTTGAGACTTATTTCTTCTAATTTAATCAGCTATCCAGGATAATTTATAAGCAGTGTAAGTCAAAAGAAGAATTACAACAATCCCAACATCCTTGAAAGTTCTTTAATGTTTCTTTCTAATGAGCAATCCAAACTATAGAAGAATTTGTTCTGCCAACTAAAATGACTAAATGAAATCATCTCACATACAGTGCTTTGTGTCTGATTGACCCCTTTGCTTATTGCTATGTCTTTGAGATTCATTCATGTTCCTGAGTATAACAATGATTGACTTTTTGCTGATGTGCTCTGTTATAATATATGGCTATACCATAATGATTTATCCATCTCTGACTGATGAAAATTTGAACTATATCAAATTGTTTATCATTTTGAAAGATGTCTTTTTAAAATAATAGCTTCCATGATGACACTAGTACCTTTTTAAAAGAAAACAAAAGACCTTTCTGCATAATCTTATCTTGAAATGATGTTTATGTCATAAGTATAATATAATAACCTCTTCAAGCAGCTTAAAACAATACCCATTTATTATTCATAACAAATTTATGAATCAGACATTACTCTTGGCAGAATGAACATTCTCATTTTCCATGAGGTATTGACTGGGGTCACTTCAGCAGCTGGATTTACCTAACAACTTCACTAAGCAGGAAGAACCAAGAACATGTCATTCTTATTTCTGACTCATTATTTCTCCCACAGTGGCTTTTTCACATGGCCAGTTTGGAGTTTCTCAAAGCATTGTGGAGTCATTATTATTGCTTCTTCAGATCCAAAATAGAAGCTTCTATGTTTTGTTTTATTTTTAATTTCTACCTTGAAACCAAAATAGGATCATTTCCACTGCATTCTCTCGATCATTAGAACATTTGCTTAAAGAAAATTGATATAGTCTTGATAGTTAGAAGGAGTCACTCCTACAGATAGAAAAATATCAGTAGTGTACATTTTTGAATTTATCTGATCACTACAATTCATTTTCCTCCTACTGGCAAAATATCTTTATCTCTAACTTCAAAATTCTCACCCCATTGTGACATCACCTCAGAGTAGTCTAAATACTCTCCACACATGGATGAAGCTTCTTGGTGTAATTCTTGAGATGCACCGACTGTGGGGAAGTCCCTTGGGTACAGTGATTTGACTTGAGAATTTCAAGACATGTTATCTGCTCTTTCATACACCAACAAAAACTGGTGTAAAGGGGAAAACATAACCACATTAGAAGATCCTGTTCAAATAGGGAGCAGTGGGTGTATAGTGATTGCTGGCCCATGACAATCCTGGGAGTCGGGTTACTGTCAGTCTATCCTGTTCCAGAAAAATGATCCTCTTGGAGGCACCGCTTCTCCGTGGGAACAGTTCTCTGTGTCTGTAGTCTATTGGCTCTGGCCTTGAGACTTACATATTTTCTAAGAAATGAATTTTGTTTAAAGATTAATACCTTAGTCTGTTTAGTACCTGTAGAAATTTGGAGGGATCCAGTGGACTGTTTACTATGAATTGTCTCCCTTTCAATCCTTGTTGTCAATGTTTTCATTGTTACATTTATCTTAAAAAGTGGATTTCCTGTAAATATGACTGTGACTTAAGGATTAAGAGATATATATACACGCACACACCTACACACACATATATGTACACATGTACACATGCATATATAATAAACAACTCCTCTTTGACTTTGGGCTTGTGCATGAGACAGCTGTGTGCAATTGCCTTTACGTTCTTGGTTACGCATTTGTCTAGTGAGAATGCACAAGAGTCCTCTGTTTGAATCTCTCAGAGGTATCAACAAACATCTTACAACCACCACCTTTGTTTTATCTTAACCACTGTTTCCTTTATTTATTTATTTTTAGATTCGTTTGCTCTCTGGGTAGCCTCACAAGAATGAGAGACAGGTTTATTTTCTAACCAGTCCCTCGTTCTGGATGGGAAATACTTGCTCTAAATTATACTTGAGAACTCAGCATTTCATCTGTATCTTTTAAATCCTTATCATAGACAGCTGAAAGAAGCCAATCAGTATACCCACTTACCTATCCTCCATTCAGTCACATCGTCTCTCTGACATGTTAGCTCAAGTGACAGTCTCACCCATGTGTTCACCATCTATAACATAGCTTTACTTCTCTTACCCTCTAATGATACACTACACTTCCAGCACCACTGACTGCCCCCTCAAATCCTTTGAACTCCTACCTATTTCTCAGCCCCACAGTAAATTCTGTATGTTTTACAGTGTGTTATGGGAGTATCCCATTTAGAGGTACTAACAGTGCCACCACCATGAGTGATCATTCACTCATCAGCATCCAGCTGGAATGAGAGGTATCGCCGTCTCCTCTTGTGGAAGGTTGTTGGGGGTATAAAGTAGACAGAGGACAATTTGGGAGCTGGCAGAACATCAAGGACAGCAGGTCCGGAGCCCCGGGCATGGGTCACTGTGTGAAAACACTGGGACAGTGTGTCTGTAACTGTTCACCTGCCAAAATAAGATAGATATAGTTAGGAAGTTAGAAAGCAAAGGGCTGTGTAAGTAAATCCGATGTAACTATAAACATACTTGCATAAGCTGCTTGAAGTAATTCTGTGTATGAACTCAATTAATAGGCGGAAGACAGAATGATCAGGGCCTTCAATCTGAGAGAGACCATTATTAGCCCCTTGACCCCAGCTTTCTTTCATCTAACTCTCTCTTGAGTTTCTCAATACCCCGTGGTGCCCACTTCCTCCAGCCCCTAATCCCGGCACAAGGTTCCACATAACAATTTTTTGCAGGTTTTTATCATGGCATTATGGCCTCAGGGTAGTTGGACTTTTCTGCTAATTAGGTTCCTTCCAAAGCTAGCAGATTCAAGAGGGAAGAAGATAAAGAGGATGTGGTAAACAGACATTGTGCAAATTAAGCTTGAAAACATCTGGCAGCTTTGGGGGAAAACCCAACTGACATCATTTTTAAGGTAGAGTGGTACATACATTCAACTAGCTTCCATGAAATGGAATAAATTGATGGTATCTGTCTTTGGGGACTCCACATCACAAAAGGATTTGTATTTTTATAATCATAGTTCTGCAATTCATTTACTGTGTTCAGACTACTAAAATATATTCCTTTTATGGATATAATGTCTTATTAGAGCTTCATCATTCTCTCCTTGCCTTGAAACTTCTCTTCTTCTCCTTTCTCTAACCTTTCGTGATGTTCTAGAAATTTCTACAGGAAATTTCTCTTTTCTCATTGGGTTTATTAGGTACCCTTATTTATGCTTGCATGCCTTTTTTTTTTTTTTTTTTTTTTTTTTTTTTTTTTTTTTTTTAATCACAGCCTTTAGCATGATCTCATTAAATTCTAAGTTCCCTGGGATCAGAACTCTCTTACTGTGACACTATCTGCTAGATAGTTAGTTCACAATAAATACTTGTTGAATCATAAATATATATTTGAAAAAATTTAAATATAAGTTAGAAGATTGTGTTCTTTCTATGTAAAATCATAGCTAATATATTGTGTGCATTTGCACTGTATTGGTCATGACATATGCTAAATTGTATGTAGCTGGCATGAACTTATCCGCACAAAGGCACCATTATCCTTATTTTCGATCCAAGAAAACTAAAATGCAGATATCAGACATTTTCCCAGTATGTCTTAACTTCTATGTCACAACATCTGAATACACATCTGAATCTACTGACTCTATGCCTAAGTTTCTCATGACTTGATTACTCTCCCCATAGAGAAAAAGGTAGTTCACATTTGTATTTCTTGGATTTTTAAAATAACTCTGAGGTTGCCCTGGAGTCTGCATTACACAGGTTTAGAACCATGATAATGGATGCTCATGTTGTAGTCATCAAGCTCAACTTTACATCAAGGATTCAAACCATAGCCAATTATTCGTCATTTGGGATTGTTGGTTAATATGTTCTGTGGCACATTTGTGTAGATTGATACAAGGTCATGGGAGATCATATTCACGCTAAATGAGATCACAACATCTTTCTTCTCAAAGTTCTATAAAGGCTTATTCAGAATTATTCGTAAACTTTGAATTATGGTTCAGAAATCTTGTCATACTCTCCAAAATATGTCAAGTTTATTTTTACTATAGGAGTTATTCATTTGTTGCTAATTCTGCCTGAAACTCTTCTTCTATATCCTCCTATCACTAATTCATCCAGTCCTTCTGTTATGTGCGTAAATGTCAGTTTCTCAGAGTGGACTTCCCTCATCTCGTTATCAAAAATTCTCTTCATGTCAGGTTTTATCCATGTTGTTAAGATCAAAAATTATTTTATCTTTATTCCTTATTTGAAATCATAAAATATAGAATTATTTTCTTAATATTTCTGTCTTCTTCCTTATAGTATCCTTTTTTTGAGGGAAAGTAAGTTTTTTTCACTATTGTACATGTAGAAATAGATCAATTCCTAACTTTGAAATTATGGTTGCATGCATGAATGACTAACTGGTCATACTTTCTGAATAAATCCTCATCAGGTGACCAAGTGGTCTAGTCCCTTCTTTTGTTGACTTGGAAGTAGCATGTTATACTCCCACAGTACCTTGAGTTTATTATATTAATACTTTTGCTGTATATTCTATGAGTGTTACTTTACTCATCTGTCCATGACTTAAGAGTTACTATCTTACACATGTGTTTGTTCCCAGTAACTTAACCATTAAATGATAAAGACACTCGATGAATGTTCGCTGGATGAGCATAGAATAACCTCTCTCTCTCTACTAGAGAAGTTATACTACTTAGTTTAAAAATATTGACAATAGCTTCACATCATATTACCATTTTAATTATGAAATACACTATAATTACCTAAAAGATCACATGTTGGAAAGATTGGCTGAAAATTACATTGTATCTTGAATCCATATAATTGAATGAACGAGCTCTGTTATCCTAATTCAATTTCTAAAGAGTTTCTACTATTTTAATACCTCATTTTTAATTCAGAGAAAATATAGTCTTCAAACTGGAAACTCACAAGGCACAGACACCATGCTGGAGCTTCATGTCAATCTCATCTCAGTTGCATTTTCTTGGTTGACCTTTGAAGGTCAGTTAAATATTTTTCAGTCTGAATGATCCAATCTACAGAATGGATCATGCAACAGGTCGATGGTTGGATAATGGTCATTTTGTGGAGAGTAAAATATTCTGTGTAGTATGGTAACTTCTACACAACCAAGAGACTTTGGACGGGTTTTCATCATGAATTTTCCTGTGACAATGGCTAAAAGGAATCAGAGGTTCCTATGTCCCCTCCAGGCGCTAAGAAAAAAAAAATCAGCTTTCAGGGAAAAAGACCAAAATATTTGAATGTTGAAGTCTTTACCTGCCTTTCCTTTGACTCATTTTGTTTCCTTCAATGAAAAGATGAACATCAAAACAGATGAACGTACTCAACCTACAGCAGATTTTATGAAATTCCTCTGTCTGGTATTTTTTTTTCTTTTGTCTATTTCCCCCACAAGAGAATAGACAAACTCATTTGCCAGTGCCAGAAGCCTGTGAATCAAAATTCTTTTGTAAATGCCCAGGACATGACAGGACAATTTATTAGTGCCCCTGCTATTTTCTTTTTAATTCTGGAAAGTAGAATTTCAAGTAGAGAGTAAAAATTCCCAGGGATGATCAGAAGATTAGTGAAACCTTAATATATATCTGAAAAACAGGCATAAAAAATATGAAATTGTAATACTTAACACTAAATCAAACTGCTAATGATTTATGGTAATGTTAAATTATTGAAATTATACATTGTTATGTATTTCCAGAAAAGACTTCTAATACCAATAAGTCAGTTGCTCATGGTAAACACTAAATTGGTTTCCAAAAGCTTGAAAGCATCTGACTATAATTAGGCTTTCAGACCTGTTCCAGAAAATCAGATGAACATCAGAGGCTGCCTCTTAAGCAGCTTTAATTACTATGAAAATATTTGAAGACTTCAAACATCAAAGACTATTGTCCTATATTGCTGCTTATCATAATGGGTAGTTTGGTAAATAAGGCATTTTGCCACACTTAGAAAATGGTGAAAAAGATCTAAAATATTTCTCTATTTAGCAAAATAGACATTGTCACTTTTCTGGTGCTGTGAATTTGTTTCAAGTCTACTAAACATCAGCTAGATTGGATTCTCATGTTGGAGACTAGAATGCATCACCGTGTGAATTGAAATGCATTACTCTGTGAATTGGAATGAATTAGGCACACTCTACTGCCCTGCTATTCTGTCATATTTCTGCTGTTCTAAAAATGATTTCTATAGGACTTCACGATCAGATCTAGGACAGCACTTTATAAACAAAATTTAATGGAAGCTTTCATCTGTTAAATTTCATTACAACTCACATTAGCTCTTTTTTAGACTATAAACAAGCTTAGTCTGTAACAGATGTGCCGTCCACTACTATCTAAGCAATGCAATAGTTTATTTGAGGAAGGAAGGAAGGAAGAGAAAGAAGAAGAAAAGGCTCTGGAGAGTGGATGGAAGGAAGGAAGGGAGGGAGGGAAGTAAAAGAAGGAAGGGAGGAGGGAGGAAAGAAAGAGAGAGAAAAAGAGAAAGAAAGAAAGAAAGAAAGGAAGGAAGGAAGGAAAGAGAAAGAAAGGAAAATGAAAGAAAGAAAGAAAGGAAAAGAAAAGAGAGGGGGAAGAATTCATTGAATAATGAAGGGAGGAAGGCAGGGAGGGCAAGTTTTTATACTTAATACATGTCACCTTTAATGCTTTTAAAATTAAAATCAAGTCAGTGCCTTTTTTCTTTTTTAAATATGGTATTTAACTAAATCTGGGAGGAAAAAAATAATAGTTTGACAGGAAAATGATAACCCACCAGTCATCTTAGGACCAAAATGGAAGACTAATCATTTTAATCAGGTTTAAATATATTAGATTTAGGGGACTGAGAGATGTTTGAAAGAAGTGATGAAAACGCTTCTTTTTCCAAAAGATTTCCACAATTAGGTGCGTGTTCTTGTGTCCAAATGTGTATATTTGGATCTGCATGTGCTCTTAATCATTTATTCTCCTCTTTGACAATTTTCTTCCTTGCTTGGTATCATGTGAAATTTTGTAGGAAATATAGTGGAGAAGTTAGAGTTTCTGCATCATGGTAATTCTACGAAAACTGAATTCACATGCAGAAATGACATGAGTCCAGTCTCAGTGATTTACACATTATGTGTTCATAGGCATTTTTACTTGAAACTCCACCATCTAAAAAAAATCATGCTGTGTGTAAATGTGTGATGTGTGTGTCTATGAAAGATGATGTGTTTAATATGGCAGCACTTCCTCCCAGCATTTCTAATATTGACATTGGTTTTCTTGGTGAATTTGTCCAGAGCTCCATGGTGTTTCATGCTCATGGATTTTTCATTTTGCTGAAATCAGTCATTGATCACTAAGTTCAATTCATTCCCCAATTTCTACATCAGGCTATGTGTCACGTCTTAGCAGGGGGAGGCCGGTATGCTGTTGCTTAAAATCATTGCTTGACAACTACTTAATTAACATGTAATTCAATAAGTACACAAAACGCACAGGAAAAATGGCAGTCTGCTTGTTGGAAGATAGGAATAATGCAACATTAAAATGCTAGCTTTCTTTTTGTTTGTGTGAACACACGGAATGCTATTTATTGCTTGGTATCTAAAAGTAATATAAAACCTATGCTGAAGATGTGGAAAGTATAATTAATGTGAATTCTTTTATTCTGTATGTGAAAATCATGTTAAAAATAAAGGCTCATCTTGTTTATCAAATTGAAAGGATTTAGCAATATTTATATTATTTAAAGCAGTGACACTCAAGTATTTTCCCTTAACTTGGACTCTTAATATGCATGTCTGTTAACTGAATTCTTGTCTATGTACAGCTTTTCATGTTAAGTTAGTGAAGTCGCAACAGTACTATAATTCAGTTATATTTAAGTAAACATTTACTTACATATCTGAGTTCTGAATAAAGCATGATCCTTGTGTGAAAATATATTTTTTTTCTTTTAAAAATCTTGAAATGTTGAGATCTATCTTCTGCTTTTTTTTTTTCAATGACTGACCCCAGGTAAACTAATAAAATTATTTTCCTCCACCTCTCTGATTTCTCATCTAGCTGCAACGCTTGTGATATTATCTCAAACACACATTTTACATTCTGAATTCATTTTTTTCATTTTAAAACTGAAATATCAATCTATAGATTATTTTGGATACCAAATAATATAATAAAAAGTAGCCATCACAATGTCAGGAAGACAGCACCCATTCATCAGATGTCTATTCATTTCCCTTTTTTTTTTCCTTCCTATGCCATTCCTGGGGTTCATTTGTCTAATCCTTTGCCCTAACATCTCAAGCTTATTAGTGTTTTTGACTTTGGACTGTGTTGTTGATGGAAGCCTGAATCACAATAATTTCTGGAATGCAGACATGTAGTTTGACACTGCCCACGACATGATTCCACTAGTTCTTTATGCCTACCCAGTGAAAACTCTCTTTCAGCTAAAACAAAAACAAAAATCTTCAGTTTTTTTAAACAACTACTTTATTCTCATTGAATGAACTCGGAGGTTTTGTACACAGAAATCATAAATTCATTTCTTAACTCGTGCTTTGATGTATCCAATATATGTTAATTACCCTTCAACCATTCTCATCTATGTTCCTTTTTCATATCTACTCAAAACTCCTTCAATGCTTTCCATAGTGAATAATGAAATTGCCTATGAATTTCTGTGAATGCACACAATTATACTTTAAATCCTGACATTTTCTCCAGTTTATTTTGCTTTTGACTGGAGTTATCCACATAGTATTATTGGAACAGAGACTGGGGGCGAAGGGGAAGACATATCTTTGGAGAAACTGGAAATCACAGAACAGATGCTGCTTTTCTGTGTTTTTTTGTGTGTTTTTTTTTCACTTATGAGTCACTGACTAAATAAAAAAAGAAAGAGTAATATCTACCCCCTAAAAATGTAAAATAGCAAGGAAGTGCAGAGTTCAGCATTCACAAGATTGCCGAGTATTTGGGAGAAGTTGCTAACTGGCCGGTGCCCTCACAGCAAGATCACAGTTGGTTATTTTACTTCAGTCTGGGTTTTAATAACTTCTGCATACTTGCAGGAGAGCAATTTGAAAATCACACCATGTCTTTTAATGTATCGAATACATTAAAATCTTAATCTTCCGCAGTAAATACATGTGAACACTTAAGAGCACACATGACAATCCATGACATTTCTTTTACTTGATTTGCTGTAGCACAGCCTACTTTCAGTAGATGATGATGCACAAATTACTACAATTATGTCTTAACTATGTTCAAGAAAGAAACTAAAGGATAATGGTGGTTTGTTTCTCACCATCAATATCAGTCTCCTATTCCAGCGTGTTATTGTAAAGTGAAAGGAAAGGCTTACTCTGCAGTTAAAAGATTTACATCTGTCAGTAACGCAATAATAATCATACCAAGATGTCAGTGTGATACTGTGTTGTTCAGTAGCATGATGCTACTGATACTGATGCATTAGAGGGCATCCGAACCTCTCTTTCTTAAACCATAACATGCACAATGGAGGTTTCAGAGTCCAGAAAAGAAAGCATGTCTTAGGTATCCCCAAAGAAAATATCCTCTTTTGTACGGTAATATGAAAGAAAGGGGAGATGGTTAAAAATTGATGTCCACATTCTGGACCAATGTTACAATACTTTCCAGGGTTAAACACGTACAAGTATATCTCTGTCTGTCTCTGTCTGTCTGTCTGTCTGTCTCTGTCGGTCTGTCTGTCTGTCTGTCTGTCTGTCTCTGTCTCGCTGTCTCGCTCCCTCTGTCTCCCTCTCTCTATCCCTCACACACACACACAAAGATACATACACACTCTCACAAACACACCTGAATTTTATTAAAAAAAAAAAAAAAAAAGCCATTATAATAACTTCAGAGATTCCGTAAATTGGGGAAGTATAATACCCTCAAAATTAGAGCAGTATCTGATCATGCTCATAGGGGAATCTGTGAGCAAGTCTTTCTTTGAATCTATTTTAATACACAGCCAATGAGCAGATCTTTGGAAGGTCAGTGTCCTTTTTGAGGTGCAGGAATCCAGTAATGTTGAGCGCACTTTTCACACAGGAAGTTGAGTTAAAAACCCTCTTGCTCTTCTACCTGAGATATTTCCTGCCTATTAACCATTACTCTCAGAAGGCCCTGAGGATAAGCAGCTACTCCTTAATTTGAATCTCGATTTAAGTAATTTTGAAAACTTATTTTCTTATAAGGTATAAAAAATGTAAAATTCCAAGCAGCAAAGACATATCTTGTACACTTGAAGTCAGACTGTGTATACAAGTGTGTACCCTGCTCATGTCACTCCAGGGAACCCTGTTATGTGGGGTCCTCAGGAATTTGAAGTGTGTTCTGTTTATGATGGGGTTTGAGTTTCCCATGCAGCTGGCCTGACGCAGAAATTCATCATTCAAATGCATTCCTAACAGTAAGAAGACAGACATCATATTCACACTGTGCGTGGTAGTATGTGACATCTGCTTAACAGAGGACCTCCCCAATCACCGAAGTGTGATATTTATGCTGACTAGTGAGAGACTCAAACAATATAAAAACTGGAACATTAGACATTAATGGTTGTGGGTTTTGTTTTGTTTTTTTTTATTAATGTAAGGGAATGAGAATGATCACAAGCGGAGTTAGATACTTAAACAGGTTTTGCAAGTTATTCTGTAAATGTGCACTGATAGTAAAACTTATCGGTCAAATTAACACACCCTAGTGACTTAGCGGATAAGGCCGCCGGTTGTAGTCCACAGACATCCCAAAGACTCCGGTTCAGGACCCAGGGTGGTGGGAGAAGAAGAAAGATATACAGTTAAATTAAAAATGAATGAATGCTTTGTCCTCTCTATTCCTGCCTGCCTTTTCATCTTCATTCTTGTCTGCCACTTTCCTTAAAAAAAAAAAAAAAGGCAAAATAGACAGTAGTTTGTAGCTAAGTAGGAATTCACAAAGAAAATTCCACAAATGTTTTTTTTATTGATGACATTCCAAAAAAATGGTACTTGAGTAGATGTTTTGTAATATGGGTCTAATAATGAAGGTAATAACATTGAACTCAATTGTGTTTCAAAGTTACTGATCGCAGGTTCAAAGTACTTGTCATCCTGGAAGAAATGTGACCCAATTCTCCCCCAGAGCCTCCCCTTGCCTCTCAGAAACACGGTGACTTTCCTCCCTGGGAACTCAGCAAAAAGTCTTCTGTGTCTCACTTCTTAGGTATGTCTGTACTTGCTTTGCAGTGTTAAAGACCTTTGAGTTGGAACCAGGCTAAGATAACAGGGTCTGGAGAAGAGTCCCTGGGTTTAGTTTTCAGCTCACCTCCTGACTGTCCATGAACCTGGTCTAACAGTTTGCAAGAACTGTAAAAAAAAAAAAAAAAAAACAAACTTCAACTATGTGCTTGTAAGCACACATGCTCATAACCACAATATTATATCTAGGACACTGAAAGTTAGAACATTTCTGAATTATCCTATCTCTGCCTATCTGATTATTTTCTGATCACATACTGTCTGTTGCTGTTGATAATTAAATGTCAGAAACAGGTGCCTCTTTCTTTACTCTCCTACAATAAAATATTATGTTTTGATGGTCAGACTGAATAGAGCTGTGTGTAATGGTACAGCACTGAGGAGCAGAAATGACATCATTTAAACACCAGTTCAAAAATATCTGAGGAGTAAGTATCTTTAAAGGGTATAAGCAAGTTACCCTAAGATAAAAAAATTATATATATGTATATATATATATATATATATATATATACATATATATGTATGTATGAAACAGATCATCAAAATGTATGCTTTATAACAGTATAAGAAATGACTTCTCTGGAAGAAATTCACATAATATAAATAGTTTATGGTGTCTAGTTGTTTTCAGACATTCATGAATATATTAACATTCAAGAAAGGGCTTATGAAACCATATAAAATGTATTTTTTCCTTCTTATGAGCCAACTATTATCTTAAATGTCTTTTAAGATGAAGAATCAGCTAAATATGATATTGTGCTTATTCTTATGTCTAATTCCAAAGCAAACATTACATATAACAAGCATTCTGGTGATACATTCTTCGTTGAAAGAGCATTCTTTTGGCATTATGCGAGTTGTTTATAATCTTCAATTCAATGAACATGCTGGGTTGCACTATTTCATGTAAAGAGAATAATAGATTATAAGCTTAACTATTACCATTTCATATTTTATGTTCTCCCCAGCATACTTGGAGGCTCATTTTTCAGCATGACCTCCAGTGAGCACACATAAGTAAACAGAATCTTAAATTCGCTTAGAAAATGAGAGCAAAAATGTTTTGAATTAAATCTTAGTCAGTCAGAGTGGTTAGAGATGGAAATTTGATAAGCTCTCACATGCCATGAGAAACATCATGAAATTATTATCACTGCAAACCCATGCCAATCGGCTCGTATGTACAACTGCCTTTGTACATAGTAGTTGAAAAGTTGTAGTAAGTCAACATTGATTTAGGTATTGGAAAAAAGAAAATGCATCACATTCATTCAACTTTCATTCAGATTGCAGAAGGAATATTGTTCACAAAATAGTAACATGGGAAGGAAGTCTGTCTTTGGTTTAGTAGAAGCTTATAAAAATATTCAAAATATCATGTTTGCCTTCTCTATGCTGACATTGGATCACACACTCAAGTGAAAAGTTGCAAATAAAATTCTGATTAGCTATGCAGTTGTTATATCGACAAAGCAGAAAACTCTAGATTAAAATTTGTCACTATTGTACAGCTCTTTTGGCACAGTAGAAATAAGCTTTAGAGAGTAACCATAAGATGGTTATTTTTATTTAAAAGCAAAGCAACTATGGGGATCCATTTCCACTTTTTGCTATGGAAAAACAATTGATACTAAATTAGCCCCCTTTTCTTAAAAAAATGGAAGTCTCATATATGACAAATAAAATGACTTTCCAGATACTTAACAACAAATAGTATGTACATGTGATATCGAAGAGAGGATAAATAATAGGGGTGAGTCCTCTGATTCCCCTGGCTCTCTGGCAGGCATCACTTTTCAAATGATGCAGAGAAATGGAAGAGGAAGAGCACAATTATGGCCACTGGTCTTCCTAGACTGAAGAGAATGAGCTAGAATGTGCAAGTCAGGGTATCTGAGAGAATAATTTGGTCTGGGAATAAGCTTCTGAAGCCTATAGATGGACCCACTGGAGTCTTTGAATATACAGATGTACCTGTTTAGCAAGACACTCTGTGTGGCTGGGCAAAGAGCAAGATAGAAAGAATAATTATGGGGACAGAAGACAGCTAGTAGGGACCTGGGAGCTGAACAGCTACCACATCTTATACAACTGGGAAATTCTGATGATCTAACCAGCTAAATGGAGAAATCACACTGAACACAGGGATCGGCAGTAGAGACCCAATAAAGGATGAGCAGAACTAATTTGACTTCAAAGGCTAAGCTAGGCCCATTCTAATGGAACTGAAAAGTAAGTCTTGAAAGGATCAAGCATATTTAAAAGTAGATGAACAGAATGCCAGAACAAAACGCAACCCTCTCATAATGAGTACAATAAAACCCTGACCATCCCCAAGCTCGCTTTCCATCAAAAGTGGCAAGAAGGAAAATGAAATCCATGACCAGAAAAAAAAATCAATAAAGAGAGACAGATCTAGAAGCAATAAAACTCATGGACTCAACGGAAGAGGGTAGTAAAATGGTTATTACCCATGTATGAAGAGATTTAAAGAAAAACATAAAACATAATGGACAAAGAGGAAATCTCAATAAAGAAATGGAAATCAAAGTAAGAAATGGAACAGGCAATTATAAGTTTTCTCACTAGGAAAATGCCAGATCAGTTGACTTCCCTGGTAAGTACAATAAATATTTAAGGAAAATAAATGCAGATCTTACACACTATTATTAAGGAGAACAACATGGACTATATCTCAAAAAATGCTATAAAGCTAGTCTACATGTTAGTGAAATCAGTGAGACAGTACCAAATAGAGGTTAATATCACAGAGATGCAAAAGTCTTTGAAAACAATTTTAGTAAGTAGATGTTAAAAGTATGGGGATGTACATATTAATAAATACATAATAAGCTGAGTTATTTAATAGTTAAAGGTTGTTAACATAAAACACAGAAA
Source organism: Solenodon paradoxus (assembly GCA_004363575.1). NCBI lineage: Eukaryota > Metazoa > Chordata > Mammalia > Eulipotyphla > Solenodontidae > Solenodon > Solenodon paradoxus. Next base: position 99,102 of record RJWH01002306.1, read on the forward strand.
GTAACAACAAAATAGGGAAATGCAGTCATAATGGATGCAGAAAATAATTTTTAACAAGTTTTAATGTCACTCTACATAAATATTTTTGCTTATTAGGAAAAGAAAACATACTCAAGTTGAAAAAAGGCATCTATAAAAAATTGCCTCTGGTGTAATACTTAATGGTGTAATATGAAATGATTTTCACATAAGCTAGTGAACAAGTTGAAACATTTTTTATAATTTCTGTTCAACACTTTACCAATGACCTGAGCCAGTGTAATAACTCAGAGAAATGTAATAAAAGATATAAATAAGAGGGGGTGGGGAAATGGCAATGTTTAATCAAAGAAAACGTGACCACATATGTACAATGTTTATAGTAAAATGTTCACTTAGGAAGCCTACAGGACATATGTCAATAGATGTAGATTTACCATAGTTTGATATAAAAGCAATGAAGAACAGGAACATAACAATTATTATTTGTAACAGCATGAAGAAAAAAAATACAGAGAAATGAATCTAATGAAGGTGCAAGATGACTACACTGAAAATAATAAAGCATGGCTGAAATTACTGAATACCTAAATTAAGCAGAACAGGTATCATGTGTATGAGTAGGAATACTAAATACTGTGGGTGTCATCTTTCTCCAGCTGATCAACACACTTACTATGATCTAAATTGCTTCACAATATCAACTTCCAAGATGTCTTTGCCCACTTGTATATCTTCCTTAGTTGTCTGTTAAGGTCATCAGCCTGTTTTTTGTTCGGATTGCTTGTATTTTTGTTGTCCAATTTTATGAGTTCTTTGTATATCTTAGATATTAACCCTTTATCTGTTTTTATGAGCATTTCTTTGCTGAGTAGAAACTTTTTTAGTTTTATGTTATACCACTTGTTTATTTTGGATTTTATCTGCCTTGAAATGGGAGTTGAGTTGCCAGAGATATCTCTTAAGTCTATGTCTAATAATGTTTTGCCTCAGTCTCTTCTGTGTTTGATGGTTTCTGGTCTTATGTCTAGAAAAGATGCTCTGCATCTCTTGTCATCAGGGAAATGCAAATCAAAACAGTGATGAGATACCATCTTACCCCAGTAAGAATGGCTATTATCCAAAAAAATGGAAATAATAAGTGCTGGAGAGGATGTGGAGAAAAGGAAACTCTAATTCAATATTGGTGGGAATGTGAAGTGTTGCAACCATTCTGGAAACTGGTATGGAGACTACTCAAAGAACATTATCAAAATACAAAATCCCTTCAAGAAGAATAATAAAAAAGAGGTTTTGGCAAAGTGATACCAAAGGCAAAGAAAACAAAAGCAAAAGTAAACAAAGGCACTGCATCAAACCAAAAAGCTTCTGTACAGTAAAAAGAAATCCCACAAAAATGAAAAGGCAAGCTACTCACTGGGTGAAGATATTTTCCTATCATACACTGGGAATGCGTTAATCTCCATACTATATAAAGAACTCATACATTTCAACACTAAAAAAGCTAACAACCCACTCAAATATGCAGCAGAGCTCAACAGATGCTTCTCCAGAGAAGATATGCAGATGGTCTACAGGTACATGAAGAAAATGCTCTGTATCCCCTATCGCTGACCCATTGCAAATCTCAAGTGCACAATGAGATACCACCTCAGACCCTTGAGAATAGCCTACGTCAAAAAAAAAGTTAGAAAAAGCAAGTGTTTGCAAAGGTGTGGAGAAAAACGGACTCTCCCACCCTGTAGTGGACATGTAAATCAGTGCAACCTCTAGGGCAAACTGTATAGAGGTTCCTCTAAAGAGTGAAAATAGAATTACCATTTGATCCAGCAATAATACTTGTGGGTATATATTTTAAAAAATATACAGATTAATCAGAAAATATATTTTCACTCCTATGTTCATAGCAGTACAATTTATGATATGCAAAACCTATGCAATGTCATATAGTGAGCATTAAAAGAACAGACTACTAATGCCTGTAACAAAATTGATGGATCTCTAAAACATACTGAGTGTAAAAAGCAGGAAGAAAATAATGCATGCTGTAGCATTCCATGCATATGAATTTCAGAAGCAGGTGCTAGAAATTGTAAAGGTGATTATTTCCAAAGAATAGGGGTAGAAGTTGACAGGAACTCTCATTAGAGATATCTCTGGAGCAGTAGAAATGGTCTATATCATGATAGGTGTGAGTTACCTAAGTATATGCATTTATCAGCACTCACAGAATTCTAAACTTAAGATCAGTACATTTCCCTGAATTTGAGTACACCTCAATTTTAAAGTTTAATAAAACACCATGTTCAAAATTTTGTTTAGAAAGAAACAAAATAAATCCTCTTTTGACTTTATATCATCTTTGTGTGAAATTCATACAAGTTGATTTCATTTCATATATGTATTTAATATCTGGATACTGGAAAATAATTCAAGTAATGCATGTCTCCTATGAATATTTAGAAGTGGTCTTACTTAGAAAGATCTTTTTTCTCGGTTCTTGTGAATGCTGGTGTCAAGATGTGTGTTGTAGGTTAAAACTAGGTTTTCAAATCAAACCTTCAGTGAAATTTCAGAAAAAATTGTGTTCCTTTGTATTCAACAGTCAGATAAATATCAAAAAGTGTAGAGTACACTCTGTCATTAAATATGAGCATTTGAAGCATGAACCATGTTTAAATTATCAGAGGCACTAGTAACAGTAATACTTTTTAATTTGTGATTACAAATGATGCAGCCTATCTTCCTTTCACTTCTCTCTAAGTGTAGGTGGTGGGTCTTTGTGTTTTGTTTATTGTCATAAAATGGCATAATTATTGATTTAATTTTGAAAGAATGGAAATTATTTTCCAAAAAAATTACATTTGCTTTTTCTTAAAACAAGAATTTATTCCACATCATATTTTTGATATAGTCCTTTTTTTAACCCTCCTTTGAGACTTAAAAGTAAAAATAACCAATTGCAATGCTAGCTCAGATTTCATGTAAAGACTTACTTACTAATGCAGGTGGCATTTAATAGGATAGCTTTTCATACCACCATACTGAACTGTGACTTCCTCAACTTTGAAATACTTTAGAGAAAGCTTAAAGGAGACAGAATATTTTGGAACGTTATCTGCAGCCAACAATGAAATGCATTAAAAGAAGAAAAAGAAAAAGAAAACAAAACATGAAACACTACTCGCTAAGTTAACTTCTGCAAAAGACCTGCCTGTGGTTGTGAAAGAATAGTATTACACCTCTTATTAGTCATTACTTGGTCTGAGTTTATGTACCTCCTTGGAGTTTAAATTCTTTGGTGTCAGAATCATTCTTGATTCAGTCCTATATTCTTGGTACCCAGAATAGTGCCCATTACAGAATGAAAATTCGATAGATATTTGTTAAAAACTAGAGTGCACAAAAAATGGAAATAGGAAATCATTGCCAACTCACATTAAGTCAAATAAGCATTCCCTTAAGGAAACAAAAACTTGAACTTTTTATTGTCTTTCTTTGCCTGTCAAAGCATCTCAGAAAATTGAAAATTCTCAGATACTCAATTTTCTGATACTTTTTAAGAGGTGCATTGCTTTGCAGAATTTTCCTGGTCAACATAAAATTAATTTAACATTTGAATTTTAATGGATTAAATGATTGTCTGATGAAAAGTGGTGTTAAATCTAACACTGGAGCATTTGTTTTTGTGTGTTTGTTTTTTTTGTTTTTGTTTTGTGTTTAATTTGTCATTTGGAAATTTATTCAAAGTTTATTTCTTTGATATAGAGATATGAGGTCTCAGGTTTCTTGATGTTTATTCCTTTTTTCTCTCCAGTGGAAAACTCTGTGCAGTGGTAATTCTCAAACCTAATATAGTTTTACTAAGATTTAATTTATTTACTTTTGCTTCAGTAAAAGGAAGGTTTCGTTTTTATGATCCATATTTGTTTAGTTTCTCTTTTGTAAAGGATAATAACTGGTTTGCACCTAAACCGTTCTATTATGATTACATATACCTGTGCTATACTTCAAATAGCCAAATGAATCAAAATATTTATGTCAGATAAATGCATAATTTCTCTGCTGAAAGAATTTGTCTCTAGGTTAGTTACTGAGTTGCTACTGCAAACATCACTTTGGGTTTTGTTTGTATTTAGGGATAAATGGATAATTGTATTCCTATTTCTAAAGTCCATCCTACGATTCGTACTTTTTTGCTTACATTTATGCTCACAGTCCATTATGGTGAACAGACCTGTATGCCTATGTATCAGTATGGAGGAATTTCACTAAGTATGAAGAGTACCGGAAGATGCTGAATTAAAATAAATCTACTGAAAAGTCAAGAGTGAAAGAAAATTTTAATTTTATAAGAAAAGGAAATGAAAACTGTGAAAATACTTTTTATATGAGAAAGTTAGAATGCAAATAACATTTACAAAACAAGTAATAATGTACTGACTTTAATATGCAACTTCTACCTAATTAAATGAAAAAATATATAAATTCATGTCCTATTAATTTTTTCAGTTCAGATGATCATGAGATGAATAATTCCAAAAGTGTTCCTTTTTCCTGATAACTTAGGTATTTTGATACTTACATGATTTTCTTTTAAATCTCACCATTTCAAAATGCACACATTTCTTTGAGGGTAACTTTAATGTTGACCATTCCATTTTATTTGACTCTGTACTTGTGTAGGATTCTTTTCCTTCTAAGAATACCTAACACTAATGAAACACCCAACATATATCAGAGCCTTATCAGCATGATTTCCTGTGGTCTTTAGCACATCATGGTGGAAAATAACTCTTGTTCTTCCACCTGAGATGTCAAAAACTAAAGCCAGAGGAGAAAGGCACACATCGTATGATGTTACCCATATGTAGTGTATAGAGAGATCAAGCCAATGAACAAATTCAGTAAAAATAGACTTGTTTGAAAAGTGAGCAATAAAAATCAAACAATAATAGACTTTTAGTCAAAAAAAAAATCAGTGATTGAGGAAGAGGAGAGGGGCAGGGGAGGAGGAGGACAAATGGAATAAAAAAAGGGATTAATTATACAGTGATGGAAAAACTGAAATAGTGACCAACTTGTATTATGTACAGTATAAACTTACTATGATGTATATACCTTAAATCGATTTGATGTTCTAATGCAATATTCCGTCAGTAAAATCAGTGTCATAAGATCGAGGAAGCACAGAGAGATTGCTACCTGTCCAAAACTTCCAAGTTAGTATGCAGTTGTAGTAGTGCAAATATTTGAACCCAAGCAGCCTCCAAAATATATGCACTATACCAAAGGCATCTACTTCTAAAATCAGATTTTCTCATCAACATGAAATCTGTCTAGAGTATGTACACTGACAACACTTTTGAAAAATTATTTAGGATTCTTTCTTCTTTCTTTGTTACAGTGTAGTAGCATCTCCCATTTACTCTTAAATTTTATGAGAAGAAAATCTTGAGTAGATGCCACTTTTGTCAAGAGTGATTTTACTAGCAAATATTTTTATTTAAGAGAAATTTTGCTTTGCTTCTAACCTGTAAATGTGGAAACTCTGATGATCAGTATTCAGTAAGGTCTGTCTCTAACTATTAATAAGGCATGTTCATATATGAACCCACCAAGAGAACACAGTTGAAACTTGTATCTAAGGATATGAACCTCTAATGTAAATTGGATGAAAATGCTAGAAAGAGAGTAAAATCCATTCTTCCCCTTCTTTGCTCTAAGATGCATAGTACCCAGTGCCAGGGTCCACATTAAAGATATCTGAATAAGAGACTAAGATTAAATTTGGTTTGTTGAAGATTTTGAATTTTGGCAGAGTTTTTTTTTTTCAGGATATAGGATACACTTGTCTAAAGTCTCCAGTTTAAATTAGCTTTGGATAAAATCTGATTCTTTCAAGTTCATGATAAACATTTTGTGAACCCAAATAATATCATCTTTGGTTTTTCTAGTCATTTATCAAACCTTTGAATCCTCTGTTTTTCTACAAGATCCATAAAGTCTACTCTTACTGAAGAGGTGGACATGCATTTTGTGTAAAATATGAGACATCTGATTTACCCAACAGCATTCAGAGATTTTCTTAATTTTAAGTTCTAGGCACTCCCATAGTTAAAATAATTGTCAGGAAATAATTTTTTATTTCTTTATAATTTTTAATTTTTTCTTCTGACTGTCAGTTATCACTTTACATGCATTGTGATCTATGGAAACATCAAGATCAGAAGGAACACTAATCCCAGACAATGTGTTCATTTCATTTTTTCTACCACGAGCCAGGTGTCTTCATGTTTTGAGTTCTGCTGATTTATAAAACTACTCTAATCCTGCCCATGCTCACTTTCTCTATTTCTTTTCCAAAGGCAAGCAGGCTTTATGGTGCTTTTTTTAAACCCCAGCTGGTAAATTTCATTTCTCCAGAACAAACCTTACGTGGAGAAAATAGGTTAGCAAATTCTAAGTAATTAACTTTGGCCAGCGGTAAGATTGTCACCGCCATGGTATTTACCTGTTGTATCCCTGATTTTTCTTTCTATTCAGATGATAAGAATCTTAAAGTCCTAAGTTGTTTTCTCTTTCTTTCTGTGCAAATAACTTTTCTTAGTAAACTCACGGTACCTTCAGCCATGGTACATGATTGGTACAGGTAAATAGCCAATGGTAAAATGCTTCGTTAAGTTTGCAGTTTTGAAATTGTAAATAAAGTGTTATTATCCAGAGCAGAAATGCATCTTATGCCTCTCAGCAGGGAGGACTATAGATGAGCCCACAGGAGGTGACTTCTCCTATCTGTACCTCTGTTAGTACTGCATGACTTAGTACTTTTTTTACATTGTTTATACCTTCAGTTGGTACATTTTTTCTAGTCACTCATTTTCTACATGTCATAAAGGTTAGACCTTAGCATCTGAATTGCATGAATGTATCATTCTAACCTCAGATTTTCTTTTCTGCCTGGCATCATATTACATCATGCTTCCACTGGATATAAGTAATATTTATTTTTTAATAATTTGTATCTGAATCAATATAATTTTTAAAAGTAATTTCCCTACATCTAAAGAGAGTGGGTATGCAGTATAAACTGGCTAAAGTTGCTTTTAGCAAAAACTGTAAAAATGCTTTGAATAGTTCCATTTTTGTGTCCCTCTCCCATCTTATGGGGTTATTTAATTTGAAGCCTCTTCAATGGATAATTGTAAGCAATGATAAATGAAACTGTACTATCCAAATTAGGTTGTGCAATAGGAGGCTTTTATTCAGATCATTTAAATTTTTGCTGAGGGCATCACCTTTTGGAAGCATCAGCGACATGAATCAGTTTATGACTTGGTGGTTCAGCAGACCTGGGCTTCAAGACCAGGGGTATCACATTGCTTGTAAATGACACATCCATCCCTATTTGTCTCTGTATTTTCAGAAAGAAATACATTTACTACAGGTCTTTTGACCATTCTCTGAATTGAAGTTTTCTTATCACACCCAGACAGAATTCAAATCCATGAATGTCTGGGTACCATCTATCGGTGATGATATTTCAAGAAACTCCCTGTGGAATACTTCTGTTTCCACCGCTCTCTGCATCGTGCTTATTAAGTTGTACCACACCCCACAAGATTTCCTTGTGACTCTCCCTGGAAAACCCACTGAGATTCTAAACAGAGTAAACCACTGATTAACTGGAAAACTCAATTAATCAGCATTGTTTTCCTTTTCTGCCTGAGCTCTAGTTGAAGGACAAAGAATTTAATAGCAATAACAATGACAGCAGCAAAAGATGTATATCATCTGTGAATAAAACGTTTTCTACAAAGTGACTAGGATCAGTCAAGATTAATTCTGATCTCTAGTGAACCAATGTTTAGTCCTGAGACCGCTCAGGAATCATAGGAAAAATAAATTAGATTTTCTACCCCATATTTTCCAAGGTAGAGCTGGATGAACCCATCTAAGAAATAGTTCAGCTCACTAGGAGGAGGAACGATAAAATATTTCATGACCCTCCATGAACAGGAAACTTTATACTGTATGAGTATGCCATGCTTTTACTTAGCAAAGGTTATAATTATTATGCACATTGTCTTCAGTATCTTTCGGGGAAGTTTGGCCAACTCTTCAATGCTTCCCTGAGAACTTCTGTGTCCCAGCAAGAATGGAGTCTGTGGCACAGTGGAATAGGTCAGTAGTGTATTCTGAGTCCAAGCTGCATAAGGAGCTTCTCTCTCGAGATGGTTGGAAACAAAAACACATTCTCAGGAGGTCTGTGGGTACTGTTCACAGAGAAAATCCTAGAAAATCAGTGTGCACACTGAAGCACACTAGCCTTTGTGAGTCTAATGAGTGAGGAACCAAGAAAAAAAAAGCTTGAGTGTCTCATGACATTTTGCTTCTTGGTCCCAAACTTTTCTGGCTAAATTTCTTCAGTTTCATCATGTGTAACATGACCCTTGATCTTGATAAACTAGGACTCATACATTTCAGCTATTGGCTGCCAGAAAAGTATAATCCAGACACACTAAGTTTCTATGACTTCAAGTTCTTGCAACTGGTTTCCTGTGAGTATTAGTGTTATTTGTAGCTATCATAGGATGTGCTTTATACACAAAGTAAACTTCTAGTATTACATTCTCACTGCTTTGAAGAGGGTGCTGTAAGTATTCGCATCTTGACAATTGAGGACATTGAGGCACAAAGAGATGGAAATATTGCAAGAGTGATGATATAGGCGTTTATCTCCAAGTAGTGGGATTCAGAGCCCATTAGAAAAAAAAAAAGAAAGTAAAAGAAATGGTAGAGGCAGGAATAAAGGTGAGCAAAGGCAGGCAGGCAAAAAGAGAGAGGAGGAAGAAACACTTTATGCATTTTATTTAGTTGTTCATCTTAGTTGCCCCCTCCTGGCCTGGGGTCTTGAACCTGTGTCCTTGGCATGTATGTGGACAGCACTTAACCAGAGACAGCACATCTAACCACTGTTCCACCAGAACATGCCCAGAGTCCATATTTGTAAATTCAAATTCACTTTTTAAAAGAATGATATGATAGAGTTGATATTCAACCTATGGTATTGGGATACTAAAGTATATCAACAGTTGTGATCATACAAGCATTTGTGTGTGTGCATATATATATATGCATATATGTATATACGTATATATAACACACACATACATACATGTATATAGACAGATATATCTATATATATGCTGTGTGGATATTATAACATATCTATGAGAAACTCACCCATCCCATGTTCATCTGTTGCTTGCATATGATGCAATTTGAATGTGACATTATTATGAAAAGATTCTTAAGTCTTTGTGTCTGCTTATGTTTTCTTGGAATGCCTTCATTCATGCTATTTCAGAGTTAAGGAATGGCAGTATTTTACAACAAGCGTAATTGGGCCATTGCTGCCAACTGTTGATTTGCATACTCCCATAGACCTGTGAACTGAATCCCCGCCTCTGTAAGCAGTCGTCACCTCTGCCTCATCTCCTCCCTCTGAGCTCTATCCAGGCAAACCTGGTGAGACGGGTGAATTTAAAAGGCCACTGTGAACTGAGTCACGAATTACCAGCAGATCCAGTGGTTCAAGAATAATTTCCACTTCAGCTTGAAATGTAAGTATGGCTCACTGAGAAGCCGTATTACCTCCTGATTCCGAGGAAGGCCTGTCAAAGCAGGGCTCACAGAGTGTAAAGTTTTTAAAGTGCATTTGCTATAGCTTGCTAGTCTGACTATTAAAGTGAAACACTACACACCGTTAAACCTTCAAACTAGCGCTGCAAAAATACTTATCAAGAATACAGCCTCTGGGAGATTTGTTTACTCGAGAAATATGCTGTCTTTGCAGTTACTTTTCCCTTAATGAGAAGCAAGGCAGGATTTGTCTTTTTCATTGGAGGGCAAAAAAGCCAAACCAGGAAATTGTGCTTAAAGTGACATGACCATCCCCGCTTCCAAGGCAAAGTTCCTTATCTTCTTGAAAACATGCTAAGTTCGGAAACGAAGGTCCGTATTTCAAAACTGTTTTGCCTCACATTTTTGTATCACGTAAGTAACTGACATATGACACTTCACCATGGGAGCCTGATTATAAGCCCCTTCCACATCAGAGGTGCTGTTTTCCTAAAGCAAGAAGGCATATATGCTTTTTGCATTTGGGATAAGTGAACATTATCAGGCACTTAGGGATGATAATCCTCTCAATCAGTGTTGTTTTAAAGCACCATAAAAGTTTCTTTAAAACTTTAAAGCCATGCCAGTTACTAGAAGATTCAGTCTCCTTTGATAAACCTTTACATGAGTTCTGTGTTTCGGTTTGTGCCTGGAGTGCGGCATCTGCTTGAAGACTGTGTGACCTTCCTTGTCAAATAATGCAGGGTGGAGGAAAGGTGGAGAAGAAAATAAATAAGTAAACCATCATCAGAGGCATTTTTTTTTTTTTCTTTTCCCATTTAATTTTTCATTTGGATTATAAATGGCATCTCAGACAGAAGGAAACCTCTAGGGTTCATCAGGTTTCTCTGCTGGCTTAATGGTGAGCATGACATGGGCACTGAGAGAATTAGTGATTGCATGAAGCAAAAAGCAAGGGTCATCAATTATTTACCACATGCCACCAAACACAAGAAGCATGACCACTGCTTGTCTCTCACCTTCTATCCTCTAGACACACCAGGAAAGCTTTTTTACACAGCCTACTTGTGAGGAGCAAAATATTCTTCTCAAGCAATTCTCATTTTCATCAATCTGTTTAGATCTGACTTAATCACTGGGCAGTAATTACCATGAAACAAAAAGACAGTTAAGGAACTAGGTTAACGAATGTCCTTTCTGTTTGCTTCTTTGCATTCCTTTCTCTCCATTTATTAAAATACAAAAATAATTCCCAGGTGAGGGACCTTCAGAATAAATGGATTATATGAAATTCCCCCTAGAAATGCCATGATAGGAGCCCGAGTTATTCATCTTTTAAGTAATCTCATAAAGGGAATGGTAAAGATTTGGCAAATTTCATCCAATTTTCTGTGTTTCCTTCATAAGAACCACTAGAAATTATCTTAGCATTAAAGAATAGTCTGGTCGCTTCATCTATAGGTAAATGCTCTTGTAGAAAGGAATATGGGCAAAGACACCACTATTCAGTAGTAATTATGTATGACTTCTCCCTGTTCATTGATGATGTGTGTGGTCTTGGGAAGGTCACTGAAGTTTACAATAGTCACATCTTCCTCATAGTCCAGTAGTTCCGACTTCGTAAGAGTTATCAGAAGAATGAATGAGGTGGTATTTGTAAAAGCATTCAATTGATGGGACCTCGTGGCTGATGCAAAGTTGCTCTGTGTCATTACTGGTTACTAAAACCAACCATGGATACTGTTAGAGGCTAAAAAATAAAAGGTCTTCGTTTCTCTCTGATTTTGATATTCTCTAATCGCTTCTGCTTCTGAATAAAGCCATAATGGCTTCCTTCAAAATATGTCTGTGCTATAGAACTTATGCAGATTTATCACTTACTGAGACCCAATATGTGTCAGAAACTGTGCTGGCTATCTCGAACTTTGGTGACCTTTCTGCATCCTCACAATAATCTGGAGGAGACAATATATTGCAATTTCCGTTACCGATGAACAATGGAGACTCAGAGGCATTAAGTTGTCTCAATCCCAGGCCTATGGAAGAAGTCCGCAGTTAACACTCTCAAATGACACTTCGCAAATCTTAAGTGTGCAGGTGAATCACCTGGGAATCATGTTCAGTTGTAAACTCTGATTCAGGAGGTCGAACATGAGGACTGAGAGTCTGCATTTCACTCTAGTCTCCAAGTGGTACCCATGATGCTGGTCTTAGAAACCAGTGCTTAGCAAGACTCTTCAAAGCCATGTCACACAATTCTCAGCAATGAGCACTCAGTAAATGTCACAGCAAAATACTCATCCATGGATGGAGGAAGAAAACCTGTAATGAAAAATGACACATGCTGATGTGTTTGGGTGGAGTTTTCTGGTATTAATGGCTAATATCTGGTTGAACCCACATAAATAGAACAGTTGAGTGACTCCAGGACACGTGGACTTTGCCGTATGTTGCTTTTTTTTCCCTCCATGCAGCCAGTTCCAGTGAATCTCTTGGGCCCCAAGCCCCAGTTTGTCCATTAGAGATTTCTGACCACAGCTGACTAGAGAATTTCGTCTTTTTAACCTGGTGCATTCCAGATCATTCTCCTGCATGTCACTCAGGTGCTACCTGCCTAAGCACCAATCCTAATTGTTTTCTTGGACTCAAATGTGAACACCGCAGGAAGAATTTTTGATTAAGTGTGTAGCAACCTAACATTAAAGGAGAAAGAGGTAATGAAGAAAAAGAGGAAAAAGGAGAAAAATATAGCAGAGGTGATAAAGGAAAACACATCCCTTTGACACATAGGATGTTAAGGACCCTGGAACAGAAAGCAAAGCAATGTTTCTTTGATTTGGCCCTAACCACAATGATCGAGGTACCTGTGGAAGGAGTGCAATACTAGAGAACGTGTTTCCCATTTCTTTGTCTCTCAGTCACTTTGTCCTATGGTTCCTGACCTAGTGCCACATGTCACCCAAGTGCTCACATGCTCACATCCAAGTAAATTTTTCTTGATTCTGATTTCATCTACACAGAGGTCCCTTGCTATTCCTATGTCCTTTTTATACTGCAATAGAAACTAAGATAAAGGAAATAAAGAAAACACCTCCAGTTGGATTTGCGTTATATCCCTACCTTAAAAAAAAAAAAAAAAATCTGTTAAACACTGTTCACCATTTTCCTGTTATAAGACTTGTCCACCCTGACTGTCTCACCTGAATTCAGGATTTCAACTTCTAGAGGGTCCTCAGTACCATACATAGTCTTCTGGTCAAACTAGTGCAAATACAACTTCATCTCCAGCACATTGACGAGGACAGATATTCAGTGATGACTTTTCCATTCTAAGAACACACACCTTAATATGTCCTCAATGCATACATCTATGTCAGAATTTCTTGGAGTAACTTCTAAGTGTAGATACTGCCCTCACTCATTCCTTCCTTTATATTTTATTCATTCATTTTCTGTCTCTTGAATGCTTATGACAGAGGAATAAAGGCCCCGGGGGAACAATGGTCAAAAATACACTTGTGTCCCACGTTTGTGGACATGACAGTTTGTGGCATCGTTCTGAGAATCAAGGGAGTCAAGAGATGTAGAAGAACTTTGGATATGATAAATATGACACATGCATTCATTGTATTCATTACCATTAGATTTAAGGAATTTGTGAGATTTTTCAGGACTGCCATGCTAACATCAGTAGATGCATAAGAAGAAATGTTAGAGGTAAGCTTAGAATAGTGTGGCATATTTCATACGCTAACCCAACAGTGCATGAAAATTCCAAAGCAGACATTTCAAGCTGTTGTGGAAGAGAAAGATTTCCCAGAGAAGATGAAACTTGTGTTGGCTCTTTGACAGAGGCGTTTCTATAAAAGATAACCAATACTTCTAAGCCTTCCTGACCTTTAGAATGCTTCATAAATCAGAATGTCCGTGATAAATCTGTGCATTGTTTTGACATACATAACAGACAGAGCTCTTGGTATCTCTGCCATTAAAACTATAAGGACTGGGTCTAATTACTTTTCCAAAAGTATGCTTTTGAAGCAGATTTCACTGCCCCTTCAAACAGAATGGAAAAGAAACTGATGATTTTTACAAAAGAGACCAAAAGGTGATTTATTTCTTCTATTGAAAATGCGGCAGATACCCTGTTGTTTTCTCTGCTTTTGCTGAATGATAGCATGGTCAGTTGGAATTGATATTCAGGTCAATATTATCCTTTGAAACTAGTAATTCTTTGTGGATATAATCTTGTCCCTTAGATGTTACTTTAAGACATATTTTACAAAGGCACTTCACACACTTCTAAGAAACTTTGGGCCATTTCCACTAGCATGAAACAATAACCTAAAACCAACTATTAGCAAAATTGGTGACAGTGCTCCAACATTTGTTGAAATAAAAAGCATGTTGTGTTCTATTAAAAATGTCTAAGAAACAAAAAATAATTCCAACTGGATTTCCAACTAAATAGTTTCTACTTATCTCCATGTGGAATCCTTAATATAAGCTAATAAGTCCAAAGTAAATTTGGGTGTCCCTCAGAAACCAAAAACCTTTGGGGGAAAAAATATGAAAATATATGTTAAATATATGCGTGATAGAGCAGTTTTTATTTAGAACCTTTTTCTTATAATCATAGTAGTTACAAAAATCTAACTACCTATTAAGTTTATTTTCCTTCCATATTTAACCCCAATTACCCTATGCAGGGGAATTCTTTTAAAATTTAATTCCCCCTCTCACTTTTTTTTTTCCTCTTCTGCTTCTGCAAGCCTTTTCCCCCTATGTAAATTGCAGCAGGTGCAGAAAATTGAAGACATCACAATTAAATGTAATCAAATATTTTAGGCACTAATGAACAGCTCCAGGAAAACAAGTCAAAAGAAAAAAAAAAAAAAAAAAAAAGGCTTTAAGTGAGTGGATTTTCAAACACCCAAGGCACCATAGGACCAATTAAGAGAGTCAGATACCAGGACACATACTGACATTAATTATCTTTGAGTTCAGGGAAATAAAAAATAAAAGCAACAATTATCATAATAAATCTCCACACAGTGCTTGTAAGTTGTGCTAATCTACAACACACCTGGGTTTCAGATATTTAAGGCGAATACTCAATCAGCTGGTAACGACCTCACAGAGGGACTCATGGGACATTTTTTCCTTCCTGTGATCTGCCAGTCAGACCGAGAGGCTAAAATGATGTCCAACAGCTATGTCTGCTTTATTTCACATCACTCACATGAGTGGCAGACAGAAGCACTGCATAATTTATTCAATAAAGGAAGTCACAAAGCCAGTATTCTCTTTAGGGGGTGTTTATTCAAAAAGAAGGAAAAATCAAGAATAGAGATTCAAGGTAAAAATTTGAATCGTTGGAGTCTCAAAGTCCCAGGACATCTCTGTAAATTTATTCTCCCTGAAGCCAGAAAGAATCTTACTAAAGAGAACAAATATTTCAGTCTGGGAATATGGGTTTTCATTAAAAAAAAAAAAAAAAAAATGCACCGGAGGGGGCGGAGAAAGAAAGTTAGATACTTTAAGTCAAGAAGAATAGAAAGAGGAAAAAAAAAAAAAAAAAAAGCTTGTTATGAAAAGTAATCTAAATTTGATTGATAATTGGGTACAAGAGTATATAACATTTTAACCAAAAAAAACACTATTTAAAAGCTGCTAGATTTCTTGAATAAGGGGAAAAAGTAACATAAATATCAATCGTTACAAAGAACTATACATGATTTGGTTGAATTCCCTTAATTTGTTCCTGTTCTAAAGGTAAAATCATGAGTAACATTTCCTAAGTTTGACATTCTAATAGGTGTCAGTGGATTCCTGGAAGTATTAGATGACAAAGAACAACAGTGATTTTTCTTCTGTCCCTGTCCTGTAACCACAGAAATTACTCTTTCCTTGAGCAAAGATGTATTTACTTTTATTAACCTTGTTAAAATTTTAAATTAATTTTAAAATTTAATACTAGGATGCTCATCCTAAAATGTCACTTTGATCAACTTTGTTTAATCAGCTGATACTGTGATAATGCATGTCAGAATTTCTGTGTTAAAAGACAGGACTTTAAGTGGCATTCCTGGGTCTATCTTCTCACTTGTGCAATGTTTTAATACATTTTGTAGCATAGTACCAAACAGAGGATACCTCTGTAGTTGTACTTAAGAATTTTTAAATAATATTTCTTCTTAGATCCAGTTTCCATAGAACTTCTAGCCTGCACCAAGTAACAGTTCTATAAATACTGTTCTTGAATATAGGAGTCTCAATATATTACAGGCATTCCATGTAGAGTAGGTGCTTTGTAGCAGTATTTTTATGTCAGTAAATTATGTGCTTTCAGGTGAAATATTAATCATTTTGTGGCAAAACATGAATTGTGTTTATTGTACATCTGTACATACCTAATGTTTAGCATATCTTTTTTTTTAATTAATTCACATTTTTAAAATGTAACCTTGGGTTCTAAAAAAAGTTTTTGTGTTTTATCCAAAATAAAAGACACTAAACACTTAACATGTGTTATTACATCAAAATTCTAAATGCATTCATAGTAAAATGCAAGATGGAAAAGACGGATGAAAAATTGGAAGAAATATTTGCAAAATAGCAAAGAGTTAATAATATCAGTAAAAATTACCTATAAATCATTTAAAGAAAATTTTAAGTGGCCCATAATAAAACATAATCTTTTGAATTGCCTATACAAGAGGATATATAAATTAGAGTAATATATTAAGTGGTGCTAAAATTTAATAATTAAGAAAATAAACAATGATTTTTCAAATATCAAATTTATAAAAATGAAATCAATTGAGAATACATAAACTAATCCCCATCACAATAAATAATACAGGGGTGAATTAAAAGTATCTTTGTTAAATATTTTCACTGACAATATTTTAAATAAAATTTAGAATTAGTGTGTATGTCAATCATTTAGAGATTGAGTAAACAAATTATAAGCTATGAGAAAATTATATTAACCATTAAATCTAAAACTTTACATTAGTTGAATGAAAGTGTTCTTTTGAAGTAATAGGCATTTAAATATTTTATAATAATTATGCTTTTCATTGTGTAATATATTTATAGCAGTGAGTTTGTATAT
Source organism: Solenodon paradoxus (assembly GCA_004363575.1). Classification (NCBI taxonomy): domain Eukaryota; kingdom Metazoa; phylum Chordata; class Mammalia; order Eulipotyphla; family Solenodontidae; genus Solenodon; species Solenodon paradoxus. The sequence goes on from RJWH01002306.1 coordinate 115,846, forward strand.
TATATACATTATAGAATTCAAACATTCAACAAAATAAGCTCCTTTGATAAGAGTAATTATATCTGGGAACTAGGTTTGTTATATATATTATATATTATTATATATTATAATATTATGTTATTATATATAATATATATGTATCTATATTTTCAAATCATTTTAAAAATCAGAAAACACTACCTGCTTAAATAATTATTGCTCAACATTTGATCAGATTTATTTTTACCATATTCATATCATTAGAGATTTAACACATCTCATCTGTTTTTTATCACAACTAATATTGAGATTAATAGTTACATGCACAATAATTCTTTAAATAGGCATTATGCTTTTGGAAGATGTATTCTGAATTGGAAATACCGAGCCAAGGGAAATAAATATTTTGAGATTCTTTATAGAAATTAGGAAGTTAATTTTCCAAAATACACTGGTATTATTTATCAAATTTACATGACAAGGAAAGTAACAAAGCACTCATTTGTTCTTAGTTCTTACCCTTCTCATTTCAAAAAGGAGGAAAAAAAGCATTTTAAATTTCCCCAGTGTATTTTATGCAGGAATACAGAACAAATCAGAATACTTTTACTTTTGCCATTGCGAAAAATAGATGATATATTAGGTTTTTCACAAATGTTTGGACTGGGATAAAAAATACCACAGGTCGCTTCCAAATTAAAATTCTATGTTTAAAAATAAAATGGATTCTGTTTTTCTCCACACACTCCCGACCTGCACCAGAAATGGTTTTCCTGACAAATATGTTTTGTTTTGTTTAGAGAAAAGAGGAAGGCAGGAATGAATGTGAGCAGGGGCAGGCAGAAGGAGAGAGAAGAGGAGGAAGAGGCACTTTATTTTATTTTCATTTAATTGTTCGGTTGGTTATTCCCCGACCTGGTCAGGAATGTGAGTCCTTGGGATCTCTCCTTTGGAAGTGGCTGACATAGCTAACCGCTTATATTTGAGCAAATATTAAGATCACAATAAGGAATTTTCACACAAAAAATACAGATTTCTGACTTTTGAAAAAAATTCAAAGATTTAACACTTCTTGTCCAGCATTCCAGGGACTGAGCATTAACTGGATCTATGTGGCCGGGCAGAATCTTCCATTTAGCTATGGTCTCTTTCATGCTTTGCTGTTTGGCTGAAGATGACCAAAGGAGTCAATTGTTGTTTCAATTACTATTGAATTCTTGTTTTCCTGTGGTAGCCAGGTATTCCCGACCCTGCGTGGTCTTCTCGCCCATTTGCACACGCTGCAACTGTGTGTTTACATTGAAGATCTCCATCAGCTTCATTTTCAAAATCCAAGTGACAAAAACAAAATTTAAATAAAGGATACATATATTAAACTGCCTTTTGCCCTGACATGTTATAATCAAATGTCCACATTTTCAGACTTAATGTTTAACTTGAATGCTCTCCTTTGTAATGTCTTACTAGACCTGGAATTTCCTGACATGGTATTTCCATTGTGAATCTGTGATTTTCTTTAGGGATCTAGTTTTTCTTTATTAGTCAATATAATCAGATTCATTGCTGAAATGTTTTGAATGCTTACATTATATGCTCTATGATGGGTCTCATATGTATTATCCAGTCTAAGAAATTCATTTAAATTAGTTTTATTAAGAAGATTTTTTTCTCATTAAGAGAGAATGAGAGAATACTTAGAAAACTATTTGTAATTGAACAAAGCTGAAAGACTGAACAAAATAGAAGAGCATATAGTAAGCTTTTAAAAAAACATGCTCATTCAATATATATGAATAAAACATTGCCAAATTTTTCTCAATAAATGTAGAGAGAATATTGGGACATCGCCCATCATTAAAGTCGCATATGTCTATTAAGCCTTCTCATTAATTGAGGCTTAAAACCATGTAGTAATTTAAAATTTTAAGAGCCTGGAAATGATTTTTTTTTTCACACTCAACCATGCATTTTCTTTTAAGAAAAAAACCATTAAATACTTTTTTTTTTTATGACTTTCTACTTTGCTTTTTGTTTTAATTTTACTCTCCAGTGGGCCACAACTTAGAATCAGTGCTGTGAGGGGAAGAGAAATGAGGATTAAAAAGGAAGGATTAAAGGGAGGTGTATGAAGAGAGGATGAGTGATGTATTTTGCTTTTGAATATTTTATTTTCTTAATTGAAAAGAAATGCTTAGGATCCAGTGACACCAGTCCCTAAATCAACTATTTTTGTTGTTGTTGTTATGTTCAGAAAAGATCAATTAACTTGTTTATGTTGAAAACACTGTCTTCTTTTATGTGCAGGGACAACACAGAGTGAGAAATCAAAAATGTTTAATGCTTTTCTTGTCTTTTATTGTTCTATACAAATCTCAATAAAGGGGAAAGATATGATGCCACGCTCAAGGAGATGTTGTGAGAAATGACGGGGGGAAAATAGAGGCCTTCGTTTTATCTGGTAGAAAAGAATGTGTAATATTCTTAAAACCACAAAATCATCAGTAATTTGTTTGCAGGAACTGAGGTTGACAGCCCTGTTGGTTTTATCTTTTCTTCTCTTTCTTTCTCTCTACTCAATATACTTGGGAGGTAGTAGGCACAGGTCCTTTTTCTCTCCTGAAAAAAGGAAAATTGGCTAGACGTGTAAATTAAGATCTCCCCCAGATATCAAGGATGAGTTTGGTATCAAGCTTTTGACTACAGCAATTAGTTGAACAGTTTTTGTATCAGAAGAAAAAGCATTTTGTATTTTATAGCTCCCATTCTTACTTTTTAAATCTATTTTTTCATGTACATTCTTAAATTTGGATTCCTTGGTGCTCATTTTTATATTATCAAAGTGATGATATTTTTATATATCTAGATTTTATTAGGTGTCTTGAAAAAATATTTGAAATACATATTTTGACGGATACATGTATACACCTATCTTGACTTTTCATGAAGAGCTCTTTAACTCCTTAACTGTTTAATTCATTTTTGCTATCTTGTGAGCAAAGTTAATAATGTACTCAGGTTTGTTCAAATTCATGTCGCTGCCAACACTTTAGAAAAAAAGATGACTCCTAAATTATTAGACCCAGTTCTTAAATTAAAAATAAATTATCCTCTTCATACAATGAGCATTTTTAAAGAAATGGTTAACCCATTCCTTGTGTTATTTATTAAAAATGACTTGTTCTCTTCCTTTAAAGCATCGTTTTCCCAAAGACCATGTCATGAGTTAACACATATTCGACTCACAGTATTTTGATTAAAACCGACACGCTGGATCTACATATGATTAAATATTGAAAATATAGATTCAATGTGTGAGGAAAAAATTGCTGAAATATAGGATTGAGATGTTACTCATTTTACCTTTTGTTCTATCAGTGGAATTTAAGAGGTATTCCCTTCTGAAATGCCACTCTTATTTAAAACCAAGTATCACTTCCTTGGCCTTAGCATGAAGGGCCTGATTCTTTCGGTAGTCAGACATAACCTTTCCGAGAATTTTCGTTCCAGCTAAATCAAGCGTGGAAGTAGTTTTATTTGCCTGACAAATATGTATCATTGAACTTATTATACAACTCAAAACATGACAGAGCCTCTGTCCTTATTCAGTTTATGTTCATGATGGAGGGCATAATAAATAAATAAAAATAATCATCGCAGATTGTGATAACCACTAAAGAAAGAGGGTGCTGTGTTCAAGAATGGAGGTCATGAATTTATTCCGGGTGGGTAAGGAGGCCTCTCTTGCCGAGAAAATAATATTTAAACTAAACTGATACCTGAATAGTAAAGATCTCATTGTAGAAAGTCTTCCCTTCAGAAAGTGCGCATGTCCTAATTTGAAAAAAAGAACAGCTACGATAGTATAAGATAGTGTGGTTAAAATCAGATAGCAGAGAATGTGCACACTTTAGGTCAGTTTGGAGACAGGGTTCAGAGTCAGATTTTGGAGTGCCTTCAGCTCACACTAAGTTTTAATTTTGAGTATTGATTGACATATGTATATGGTATGTGAAGGATAAAAACATACAGGCAGATGGCAGAGGTGGAGGGTTTTTTAAAACAAACTAGTTCATCTAACTGGTATAGTAAAAAAACAAAAACAAAAAGTCGCCCTCTTCTATCCGGCTGCTTTATTTAGCCAGACTCCTATGTTTAGAAATAATCGGTTGTCGGACCCTGGTGGCTTAGCAGTTAAATCCGCCGCCTCCAGCTGGCGCACTGCACATATATCGCAAGGGTCTGTGTTTACAATCAGGAATGGGTGGACAATCAAATAAAATAGATAGAATGCTTCCTCCTGTCTCTTCTTGCCTGCCTGCTTGCTCGTTTTCATTCCTGCCGGCACCTTTCCTTTAAAAAGAAAAAAAAAAAAAAAAAGAAAGTCTGTAAAATAGGAACACAATCTAGATTTCTTTCAAATTTTTTAAGATAGGATACCCAATAAAAATTCACCTTCAGTGAAAGACAATATGTGGAAAAGATTGCAGTTCATTTAGTATGGATAGGAACCCAGTGATGTTTCGCCATCATACATCAATATAGAAGTTAATTTTACACTCAGAGCACTTTCAAAATGCTGATAAAGAAAATGTTTGAACACATGTAAATCACTGGTTAGAACCTGACAATGACATTCTCACATCTCCATAAGTGACAAACAAAACAAAACAAAAAACACAATGATTCTACCAAAAATCCTTTAAATGTGAGCTATCACATAAATCATGAAAATATTCCAAGTTCCAAATCTCAAACAGCCACAAGAGTTTCTTCCTTCACAAATGGAACTACCTTTAAAATGCACACACCTCTATTAAAGAATCTTTGTTGTAACGTCTAGGTTTCTTCTTGCACTAAATAATGAGGATAATTTATTATCACATTTTGTCACAGTGTACCTTTAAATCTTGGGATGGAGTTGCTTTTGATGTTTTTACTTTAAGGGGTCTTTATAATATCATCAATCTCTGGAGTTAAGTAATTGTATTTATCCATGTGTTATAAAGAAGCATTAAATATACTTTGAATAACTTGTTATTTAAAATACATATAATTATTACTGCGACTTTCTCATATGTCATGGTAATTTTAGACTGAAAGCGTGGGAGTATATATTTGGTGAGTTAAATCCATTATTTATAACATACACTTGGAAATAAAATAGCACGAGTATTATATAGCAATGAGAACTTCTAAGTGGATTGATATTTTTAATCATCAGTCTAGAAAAATAAAAATAAATTATATCAAAAGTAGATAGATAATGCAGTTGAGTGGCTTTTAAATTTCTCTGATATAGTAGCAGAATTTTAAGATTCCTATTACTTGAGAAAGTAAAGTAAAATATTTTTGTAAGCTGTATAAATATTTGTTAATGTTTCCTTTAATACTTATTCACTAACTTCACATTTTTATTTTAGATAATTAGTTTATTTTGAATCCATATATCTGTTCCATTGTAGGAACTAAGTCAAGAAAATAAAGATAAAAATTGTATAGAAATAACATTTTTAAATCCTACAGAATGAATTTTTCTTCTAATTCAAATACCACTTAAAATTTGCAAAAAAAAGTAATCTGAATCCAAAATCAGAACACAAGGAGAGCCTACTCATCAAAATGTTCATGTCTCTCAAAAATAATCCCACTTTTAATAATAACTTTTTAAAAATAAAATAAGGTTATTAAACATGTTTTAAAAACATTATGAAATATAGTTCTCTCTTTTATGCTAAATGTTGCTTATTTCATATAAGCAAATCATGCCTAGAAAGGAGAACTAGAAAAGAAAAAAATCAGACAGCTTACTTCCTATTTGTTGGAGGAAATTACTTTGGTTGATAATGAGATTTAAATGTTTTCCTTGGATAATCCATTATTATTGCCATGGTTATGCAAGTACATTAACTTGAATTATGTTTTCACTTTAACTTCTAATGAAATGTCTTTTATTTTTTGTACCTCAACTACTTATATTTCTGACTCTTAAAACTAAGAATAAAGTAAGGCCATTTTTTTATTCACAAGACAGCATTAGCATATTTTCCTTCAGCTCAATTAAAATGTATCAATATTATATTTTCTCTAAAATGTAGTGCTATTTGGGTTAGTTAACTCTCACCATGTACACATTACATGATAATTTAGAGCTTAACTTAATATAGTACAAATGACCCAATTTTTTTTAAACAGCCAAAGGAAGGTATGTAAATGCTAAAAACCACTAAAGAAAGATTTCGAACATGCCCAGTCATTCAGCAAATGCAAATCAGAACCACAATGAGATATCACCTTATGTTCACTAGGATGGAAAATTCCACAAGGCAGATAATAACAAGTGTGGTCAAGAATGTTGAAAAATTGGAACCATCACTGCTTGTGGGAATGTGAAATAGTGCAGTTTCTTTGGGAAAAATACTGGCAGTTCATCAAAACATTAAACATGGAGTTATCCTAAGATAAAGCAATTCTCTTCCTAGGCAGAAATCCAAGAGAAATGAAAGCATGTGTCCACTAAAAACTTATTAAAAAATGAATAAAGTGGGATTATCTACAATAACAAAAAAAAGTGGAAACAACTCATTCATCTAATAAATACATAAACAAAATACCAGTATCTCCATAGAGTAGAATGTATTTGGGTAAAATACATGAAATGAAATAATACATGTCACAGTATGACTGACTTGAAAATTATTTTAATTGAAATCCACCAGTCAAAAAAGATGGGATGATTGTCCATAACTGGCAACAAGAAGGAACATGTCTATAAAGAAAGACTGATAGTCCAGAGATTGCCTAGGACCGCGGACTGAGAAGTGGCAGATGGTGCTGTGTATTTGTGTGCCAGGTGACAGGATGAAAAGGGACTAGTGTTGGGTCAATGTTTATTTTGTGGATAATGAAAATATTCTAAATTATGGAAATAGTTGTACAACTTTGTAAATATATTTAGAACTGTTGGATTAGATACTGGATATGTCTATGTTACGCAGAAGGAAAAAAACCTATAGGCAGATAGCAGAGGTGGGGAGATATTTAAAACAAATTAGTTAATCTAACTGGTTTAGTAAAAAAGCAAAATCCATCTATTCCATTCCACTGTTTTATTTAGAAACTTTTATGTTTAGAAATGATCGGTTTAGAAATGCTTAGAAATAAAACTCTTATAAAAACAAGGCTTTATTATCTTACTTTTGTGTGTGTGTGTGGCTATGCATTTAGGAATAGTTTCTCAAGCACTTCTCAGTGACTTGCAAATGTTACCTGGAAATGCAGTCTTTTGAAGACATGATGGGGCTAGAGGATTCATTTCCGATATGGCTCACTCACACAGCTATTAACGGGAGGCCTCATTTCCTTGCCTGTGCATCTCTCTACAGGTCAGCTTGAGTGTTCTCATGAAGGACCTGCCCAGAGCAAGTGATCCAAAGAGGAAGGTAAGCCCCCAAATCTGTTATGACCTCACTTTGCATGATACACATTTCTCTCTTCCATAGTATCATGAATGATACACAGATTACCCTGTTCGCCATGGGAGAATATTGTACAAAGCTGTAATGTTTAGAGGGGAGACTCACTGAGGGAAAGCATCTTTAACCAGACTTTTCTCAAACTAAAATAAACTTCAAATAAACACATACATTTTACACTAAAAAAATATTTCAAATAGAGACAGCTCGATAGAATGTCAGATGCCTATTCCCTGTTATCTTACTAATGATTTAACTTTTTCAGCCATAGTTTTTGACTTAATTCACTCTATAGAAGGAATCATTAAACTATTATTATATTCGCTACGCCTGTCATAAAAGGATCGCATGCTATTATTCCCACATTCCTAGGGAATTTCTCAGCGTGTTTTTCATGACAAAGGAGATATGTATAGAATTATTAACTAGTGGAGATTTTTTAATTGCACAAGATAAGAAGGCTACTTAAAACAATTGTTTCTAAATTTCAGTACTCTAAGAAAAGAAATTACTTAGCTGGATTTATTTACATATTTCCCCCTGTGGTTTGCAAGCTGAAAAGCTGCTGACATTTGCGTTCTTACTGTTTATTATTAATGGCAGTAGAATTTATTTTAGGGTTCCTGCATATACAAAATTAAAGTTATCCGTGGTACAGACAATACCTATTCTTAAGTCTTCTTGCTTTTTTGTCAGGTGAAAAATAAATAAGGGTATATTGCTTATACATATTGAACAGAAGTATAAAATATCAATTTTTTCACCTAGTATTTTCTATATAAACTTGCCACATCAGTTTATCCTTATCTCTCAAGATTTTGCTCCGTCTCTGTCATCTCAGAGATTTTGTTTATCACCCTAACACTGTAATTTTACTGTATGATCTTGGTTTAATAACTGTACTGAAGCTTCTGAAGTCTTCCCCCAATCTAGTGTAATGCTTTGAAAGCAGAGGATTTACAACAATCTACACTATACTTTGAATAAAATTATTAATGAGAAAGATACTGGACACCTTATTAAACAGCTCAGGAGAAAGTTTGTTTTTTTTTTTTTTTTTTTTTCAAATCATGTTAAAGTGAAATAGGTCTCTCTTTCACATATAGTAATGTGTCATAAGGTTTTCATAGCAACAAAATATATCTTTAAGACTTCTCAGTAGTAAAATTTCAAATATGTGAGCCACTCTGTAATGACCCTCGATTTCATTATTCATTCCTTCAATCTTCACAGGTTTCTCCCACCCCTACTTCCTTCTATGGGAGAGATAGCTCCTCATGTTACCATTCTTCTCTAGATTATATCTAATTCATATGTAAAGTGACATCTTGAAGTGAATGAATTCACTCCCATACAGAACATAAAAGACTAAATAAATAAACATCTATGAGGTGAGTCTTTGATAGGTGACTTAAAATCCATCCTTCACAGCCATAATTAGCTATCAGTTAGTAGGGCCAACTAACCAGAGATGTTTCAAGTCAATGTTTGGTAAGTGCCTGATTTTTCATAAGTTGATGCTTCCTCTCCATTGATTATACTCTTCTGGAAAATAGATTAGTCCTTCTTGAAGGCAGCAGATGTAGTCAAAGCAATGTCCACAATAGGGAACTACAGACTAGAACACAATTCATGTTTCAAGTTCCCACCCAAAAAGAATGTGTTCTACTGAATCTCATCATTGGAATTTCCTTTCATGTGGTAGTAATTTTTTGTTATGAAGAAATCAAGGAAGATATCCCAGGGGTAGCTTACTTACCCTTGAGCTGCATCTACAGGTGAGGCAGGAATTCTGCAAAATCCCACATACTTGAACTAGGCAAATTTAGACTAATCTCTATTAATCTAAAAGTAATGTCCATTCTGGTGTAATTTCATCTTTCATCCTTTAGACCTTTTCCAATCCCACCCCACATCTTTCCCCAAAAAAGTTAAGTATATTCCACTTTGTTTCATGCTTATTTACTGTTTAATTCATTTGTTTATAGCTTGTCAATGTATAATATTAACATACAGAAAGGCAATCATAACAAACGAAAGTTAGTGTCCATGTAATTAAATATTAACACTCATTTATTCAGTAAAACCCCAAAGTGTTTGTGGTGTATTTTATACTTTTGGTTGCAGGGATACAGATATTCTCTGTTTCTGCTTCTCCAAATATCTCCTTTGAACTAATTAGTAGCCCAATTTATTGTTACCAGCTAAACCTAAAACTTTTCCTCAGTATATTGGATTGCCTTCCTGACAAATATGGAAGTAACAGTCAGTTATATGAAAGAAAAATAAATTGCAATTCATTGGCTTAATGTAATAATACTGAATAAAAGAGTAATAATACCGAGCATTAATTGACACTTGATAGAGTCAGGAGTTATATTACATATGTCACCCGTCTCAGGTCGTTTAGTCTCACGAAAGTCCGAACAAGAGGCATCTCTCTCATAGCCGACAGAATTGAGGTAAACTTTCAATTCCACACAGGGTTTTTCTAGAGCTTTTGTTTCTAGCAATATATCAAAATCAATTTCAATACTGGCTCTATAGGCTATTTTTCTAATCTTTGTTTCAAATACACATACAGTGATTACAAACATATAATTTCTATATCCCTATTCCCTATATATTGACCGAAGAACTTAAAATATATGGTTCAAAATGGAATCTTTTGGTATTGAGTTAATCTTCAAGAGTCTAACATTGAGCCCCTTTTGCCAAAAATATAACATAGTTTATTCATGACCAAAATTGTGTTAGTAAGAAGAAAATGTGTTGCCATATATAGCAAGAGGTACAGCACTCTGAGAATAATGAACATGAGTCTTCTCTGCTGCTAGCATTTCTTGTGATGTCGTCTCTGCTAATGTTTTTAACCTCAAGCAGGAAGAAGAAGGTGGTAGCTATTCTAAAAGTCACATCTTAACACTACAATATTTAGAAAGATTTTGCTGTGTATCTTACCTACTACTGCAGAATGCTTTTCCTGACATTTTCTCCTTGTATCTTTGCCAAGAGAAATGATAGTATTATCATTTACTTAGAATAAATCTCTTAGAAGAATTCGATATTAGGGAATCAAAAATAAATATAATAATTAGTAAGGAACATATTCGATCAAATTGACACCACCATATATAAGACACATTGTTTTAGGTGCTATTGAAAAAGATACTATCTTATCTATTAAACTATATTACATGTTGATCATAAGACACACTCTTATTTCGCTGATGCTAAAATTGAAAACACTGCATCTTAGAACTAATGAGTTACAGTATTACCTTACTTTTTTAACAGATGAGAAAATTGTGCTAAATAAATTCCAGCTTTTGCAATATCATAAAATCAGTACTTGAGCCCAGAATTGTTTTTTAATTTGTGTTCAATGTTCTTGCTTCAAAGTACTTCCCTTTCTTGTGGCCTTTTATTTTTTTCCCTGTTTATCTTCTTCTGAGCTTAAATATGACTTTGTCCTTGATCGGCTGTTTCTATCAGGCATGTGACTAGAAACAGCCAGTAGGAACTTCTAATACAGAAATATGTACCACCTGAAACCAGGTCGTGGTTCCACCTCTCAATGTTAAGGTTATATGAACAGGAATATGAACAGAAAAGAAGCTCCACCCGTAAGATTAAGTAAGAAGAATTAGATCCCCAAAAATCAGAAAAATTGAAAAATTTCATGACCAGTTCTAGGGTGGAATACTAGAGAATATAGAAATAGAACTCAAAGCATGTATATAGTACACTAATATGGATGTGCATGGGATGGCATTTTAACAAAGTAGTTAAGAAAATGGGTTCTAGAATCGGCCTCTGTGGGTAAATTGGTAACAATTACCAAATGACCAAGGGTCTTTTATTCTTCAGTTGTGGAGTAGGAATAATAGTTGGAGCTACTTCACAGATTGTTCATAAGATCGTATAAGATAGTATGTGCAAAAAGCAATGTATACACAACAAAAGAAAATGTCACCAAAACCAAAAGGAAACCTACTAACTGGGACAAGACATTTGCGTTGATATTTCTGACAAAGGCTTAATATCTAAAATATACAAAGAACTCATAAAACTCAACAACAGAAGAGCAGGCCGTCCAATCAAAAAACAGGAGTTGGAACTGGAGAGACACTTTTCTGAAGAGGATCTACAGATGGCCAACAGGCACATGAACTTGTGTTCCTACTCACTGGCTATCAGGGAAATGCAAGTTGAAACAATAATGAGATTATCACCTTACACCTAAAACACTGGCTATTTTCCAAAAGTCTGGAAACAACAAATGCTGGCTGTGGAGAATAGGGAACACTTTTATGCTGTTGGTGGAAGTGAAAATTGGTACAACCCCTATGGAGAACAGTTTGGAGATTCCTCAAAAAAAAAAAAAACAAACAAACAAACCTGAAGATGGAAATCCCATATGATCCTTTCATTCCACTCCTGGGCATTTACCCAAAAGATACAAACGCACCCATCCGCAGAGATGTATGTATCCCCATGTTTATTGCAGACCTATTCACAATAGCTAAGAGCTGGAAATAACCTAAGTGCCCAACATCAGATGATGGATCAAGAAGATGTGATCCATATAGACAATGGAAGACTACACAGCCCTGAGAAGAGATGAAACCGTGTCATTGGAATCAACATGCATGAAACTAGAGGAGTCTATACTAAGTGAAACAAGTCAAAAGAAGAAAGATGGATGCTAGATGACCTCACTCATATGTGGGATGTGAATAGACAAAACAAAGGAACAGAGGAAACGTAAACAACCCTGAAACATTTGCACAGAACTGAGATCACCCAAAGGGAATGGTGGGCAAATGGTGGTGGAGCCCACTGGACAGTGGGGAAGAACACTTGGTAATTTGGTGGGGGGCAGATTGTGTTGACATATATCTAAGAAATGGGGAATCTATACACAGGGAATTATTTTAATGTGTAGAATAAGTATTACGATAAATAAATTGAAAGCAATGCATAGTACTGTCTCATAATAGGAAAGATATAGAAATGATGAGGAGCACTAAAACAATGCAGATGAACTCCCTCTGACAACCCAGGCTGCTGATGCTATTTGTTGTCCTTTAAGAGTGTACTAGAACCACTGTTGTAGGAAAGGAGTTATGTTTTGAAGTGAAATCACTCATCTTAAGTACTCAGAATCCTAAGCCACTAAAAATCTGAAAATCTCAAAGTCCAGGTATAAACAATAGATGAAGGGATGAACTGATTTAAAATCCTATGTATGCATGCAACGTGCAAATGTGTGACTTAACACAATTACTTAACTTTAATATACTTAATTTCTCAACTTTTTAATGAAATGGAGTGTATCACCCCTGGAGTTACCTGAAGTCCTATGTAGGTATCCTATACACATCATCTAACAGTTTTGACTCAGAGTAGGAACTAATAAAGGTCACTCTTTTTCTTTAGAAAAACAGAAATCTTCAGCTATTTATTTATCTAGCTGAACCCATGTTACCTCAAGCATCCAAGATCAAAATTAATAAAAAGCTAATTTTTATTTTAAAGTGTCTGTTTCTAGGGCAACAACAATATTATGTTGTACTTTCTTCCCAAACGAATATAATATATTAATAATATTGTCGGTTAAATTAAATTGAGGGCATATGCGTAGGAATTGAAACACTTCACAACATCTAACTGTATTAGATGTAATTTTATCCTAATTCCTAATAATCTACTTTGAGATGGAATTTTGGAGGGCTGAATATTTGCAGCTTGAATTCCTCCTATACAGTATACAATGTTGTATAAAATACAGGTTATTTTATTTTAGTTATGCTATTGCAAGCACAGCCTGTGATCTTATCATCAGTATTACAATTCTTCATGGAATTAAATGATCCCTTTAAGAATTCAGTTTGATCCCAACAAAAGAATATTATAATAAAGACGTTTCCACCGAAGGAAATGAAATCAGCTGAGGTAAGATGAATTTCCCATTTTGTGGATTTAAGTGAGTTAAAACTTGTCTTTTATCATACAGTAAGATACGAAATAGGATCATGTAGAACTCCAGGAATCAAGCTAACCTCCCCACTGCAACAGCTGTGGTTAAACGACTCCATAATTACTTAGGGATTTAAAGTATCAGACACTCAATTTCCCCTTTAGAAGTTTCCTACTTACATCTTTATAGAATGGGCTTTCTTCTGCATTTTTAAGCAGTGAGCAAAATATAGGCATTTAGGTTGAAAACCTCTGAATTCATCCCTGAGTCATAGAAAACATACATAAATGCACACATACATATCAACACACACTGAACATATTAAGAGTGTCACAGACCATCTGCAAAACTCACTAGTTGTGAAGATGTGATCACTATTTTATTGTTGATATATTGTTGTCAGAAGGCTGGTATTGATAGATATGACACCACAATGTACTTACCAGGGAGACAGCTTTATTAATAGTGTATCCAAATATCATGAAAATTCATAAACTCTCTTCCTATGCTGTTTGTTTTCATCAGGACCATTGCAAAACTAGAATCAAATGTTCTGCATAAATAAGTGAAATTTGGGGGTAGAAGTGCTTCTTTTCCTTTCCCTAAATGTCATTTCTAGTCAGTAAAGACATATTCAGATAAAGCAATGACATTTCTTTTTAAATTCTTTAAAATACACCGTTTCTTTTTAGAAAATACTATTGTACAATAATTTGGCACCATCAAGGAAGTGCTCTGCTTAACCTACCACCTGCAAATGAAATCAATGTTATTATTTCTAAACACTTGTGTAAATGTTTTGTGCATGCATTTCTCCTTGTTGAGAGCATACTCTGTTCTACCTCCTGTGGACCAACTGGAATCTTGCCCATTTCAGTATTCCTTTCTCCAGAATGCCTTCTTTTAAAAGATAAATGTCCTCCTTTCATTATTCAGTCTTTCACTCACCAGTAGCTTATTGTCTAGCTACCATGTGATTTTCCCAGGTTTGTCAATTTTATAGAAAGTCTAGTGAAGGACTCAGCTCAAAACACTAACATGTTTATCCAAGGATTTTCTAAGTCATTGTCCCCACAGCCACAATGAAAAATCTCTACATGTTCTGATGCCAAACTCATTTTTATCTTTTATGTTTCATGTTCAAATAGCACCTCCACTGAAACTCAACCATTCTGTTCCATAACATATGCAGTTGTTCCCAATTTAGTCAAAACCACTTTACCTCCCACTCCACTCTCCAATTTTTCACACTTGCAGCTAGTGCCATGGCTCATATTTCAAAGGATTCAAAGATCTTAAGCTCATCTTTAGACACTGCCAGCTTCCTGGCTTCTCAGCAATGGAAGTGAGCTTTCTCTGCCCCTTGTGTAGACCGGACCAATCATAATGAGTGTGTGTTGGTCTCCCTGAATGTGGCATAATCACTGCCTGATATTTAAACACAGGCACTCTGGATATCTGGATTCTTCCATCCATCTTTTGAAACTATTTCTTGTAAAGAAAATTCTCATCCTCCCCTTCCACCTTCTCCTCCCCTTTCCCCTCCTCCCCCTCCCCTCCTCCATGTTTGACAGAAAATTTCTTAATTTCCTTTATTTCTTTATTTCTTGGTTTTATTTTGGATTCTTTAAAAAAGTTAACATTGATGGAGGAAATTATCAAATTTTAAAAAGATGCTCCTTTTTAAGATAGCTTGAAAGTTTGCCTACCAGACCTAATATTTTCTTGTGAACTATGAGACAGTCCTTGTAAAAATTCCATTAACATCTGATTCTGCAGTATCTAAGTGTTCCTCACTAGTAACTCACTGAGTTACACTTATTTCCTCAAGTGTAATGTATAGAAGCCATAATTAGCATTTCTAATTTAATTTTGTTAACCACTCTGATGACCACCTAAGTTTTGCCAACATTGCCAAAGTTGATTCTGCATTTTTTTCAAATCAGTAGTAGAAATTCTCACAGTATTCTCAGTTTCATGAAGGGCATTTTGTAATTCATATATCTTCAATATTTTTCCAGGCTGAGCATGATTTTGTACCTTCATAGTTCTAAAGTATGGAGAGTGTAAAATTAAATATTTATGTGTCACATGTGTAAATAAGAATTCTTAAATATATACATATATATTAATATAATTGTATAGAATTCACAGTAGCATGGTTCCCTCCATTTTTTTGTATAACTAAAGCTACTGATATTTTTAACATGATGGTTATGAAAGAATTATAGCAAATATTTTCAACATTCTTCTTAATACAAATTTATTTGATTTGACTTCTTATTCTTTACTTATGTGACCTCTGCTCCCAGAAGCTAAATGAGAAAACAGTTCTATGGTAAAGTTGAAAATTCTGTTTAGAAAGCTCAAAAGCAATTCTGCCTGAAAAACCTTTCATTCCAGTCTTTTTGAGAGCCCTAGATTTGGTGAGGAGAGAGAGAGTAGATTAATCAGTCTATGGGATCATTTATTTTCTGTCCTTTCTCTGGAAGCTATCAATAAGGGCATCTACGTAGAAGACTTATTTTTGTAATGTGAACAATTGTTCTTTAGGAATGAAATTCTGTTCCACTGACAAAAGGTGGGAGAAGGCTCAGGGTGCCCCCTTGAACTGTCTGACACTTTGCACAAAAGGTAAATCTGCTAAAAATATTTTTTTGAATACTTGAAATTCTCTTCCAACATTTCTAAAGTGCCGAAGGATGAGAAATCAACTTTGGGGAAAAAGCAGAAGGAACAGAAAGGCTAACAAGACTTACAAGAAAGCAATTTTCTGAAAAGAAAAAAAAAAAGGTATTTTTCTAAAATTGAAGAACATTATTCCTTCAAAGAAAATGTCTGAAAGTGTCTTTAAAAATATCAGTCCCTGTTCAAATCAAATTGTGTCATTTTTAGCGAAGTAATCATAGATTTGTCAATTTCGTGATTGGCTTGACTGGGTTATCCAATTTGATACCTGTGGGGTTTCACCATTAGGCATTCATATCCAGTTTTTAATACATTCCACAGATTGAGAATGGTAAATAATAAATGATATGGAGCTTGCAAAGTCAATATTTAATTTAACATAGACTCAGGGAAACACACACTATAAATACACATAATTCTGTGGTTTGAGTTCAAAGAAATAAGGATCTTTATCATAAAAAATGAAAAGAAGAAAAAAGAAATCAAGGTGTTAAAATACTTAAGAATTAAACAAACCATGTCCTTCATGCCTTCATGGGGCTAAAATGTGAATATGACTCATCTGTTCTCTCATGTAAGTGGGAGTACTCAAATGCCAGTCAATCAATCATCAATCAACCAAATCCCTTAATTTCTTGTTAGAATTGGAACATACCAAAGCACAATATGATTGTTTAATCGACATAACATTTCCAAAATTGGTACTCAAGTGGCAAAGAGTTTTAAATAATTAAGGAAAAACAATTCACAAAGAAGACAGAATAAAGCTGTCTCTTGAATTTGGAGTCCTGGAGTTTGGAGAAAGTCACTCTGGTAAGACCATCCTGGTTATATTTTTAAAATGCTCACTTCAGCCTATTTTTGACATAAAATTTGGGTTTACTTATATTTAAAAGTCAAACATATCATAAATTAGCACCCTATTGGATATATATACAATAGGAATTTTTCATGCAAAATGTGGCTTCTACTCCCTTTTTTACTCAATTAGCATAGTTGGCATAGATTTAAATATTACATATTTGAATTTTAGGATTAATAATGTCAACCAACCCACCAAAAGCAAAGTATGTCCAAGATTTTAAATACATCTAATCAAACAAAGCACCATATGTTTACAGAGTCTCATAGGGTCATATGAAATTAAGACATTTAGTAAAAGTAATTCAGTATTAGCTCCTAGGGAGAAGGAACCCTATTTTAATGTTTCTCACTTTGCTTATCACAATGCATTGTACAACACTTATTTGAATTTTTTTTTCACTAAAATCTCAGATTGGAGGAATATAACTGTTTTCAAAAAAATCATATGCATTTCTTTCATTGCTCTACATAGGTTTAAACAGTTTTTAGAAATTTAGGGATAAAAAAGTAGTATTGATAGAAATAAGTTGAATCCATTAAACTAGGAGAGAGAAAATTGACAGATGAATGGTTTTGGAAAATAAGTTTAAATGCAAAAAGTATCAAGCATCAACAATGGGTTCAAGCTGTGTATAGGTCCAGGCAGTGCATATACATAAATGTCTAAATGGATGGGTCCTTCTCATGGGAATATGGCTGATGATGTAGAGCTTTATTTTGTCAAATCTCCCCTGTTCCTTATGTCATCTCTCCAAGGTCCTATCCTCTGATAATGTTTTCTCTCTCTCACATGCATCCTTTGTTCACGCTGACGTTTAACATCTACATACATACGCAATAAATCTAGTGGTAGAAAAATTGCTCC
The DNA here is from genome assembly GCA_004363575.1 of Solenodon paradoxus. NCBI lineage: Eukaryota > Metazoa > Chordata > Mammalia > Eulipotyphla > Solenodontidae > Solenodon > Solenodon paradoxus. Next base: position 133,697 of record RJWH01002306.1, read on the forward strand.
AATAGAGTAGTGATAGAGAAGGCCTTATCATGTGAAAGTTGTTCAGTGCCTCCTCTGTGATATTAAAATAGGCAGCTACCTTCACCTGTGTTATAACCAATCCTATCTAGAGTTTCTAGCAAAAAACAAAACAAAACAGGGGAATCATCACCCAAAATTCAAATGAGTAAAATATGAAAGGAAAAGTACAACTAGATGTGTGTATAACTAGATAAACCTAGTTACCAAGCAATAAAGAAGTAAAATTTGGCAGTGATAGAAATACATATACCTTCCAGCTAGTATCTTCTGCATGTCAACTCAACCACAAGGTACAGCTGAAGGTCAAAAACATGAAGTTCATTCAGAAAGCAAGTCAAATAAATGGTCACTGATTTTCAGCCACTATTCAGAAACCAGTTTTTCAGCAGTTAAATTTATTAACTTGATCCTCAATTATAATTGCTACAGTGGTTTTCCATTGTGCTTGCATTAAAGTTCAACCTCAATTTCTGCCTGCTTGCTTTGCCAATATCCTATCCTGATTCTCCCCTTTCTTCTCTGTGCTCTGTGGCCGGATATCCTAACCATTCCAGGAATAGGACAGTGATTTAGTCACTGAGTTCTTAAGAGTTTTGGTTTTTCTGCTAGGACTGCATCTTTCATCTCAAATCCCTTGCTCCAGGAGACCCTCCCAAATCAGAACTCCACCTCTGTCTGTATAACAGAACATACATCTCAGAGTTCCTTGTTAATTTGTTTGCACACTTACTCTCCGCTCTTCTTCTCTTGAATCTAAATAAGCTTGAAGAATTGACCTGGTGCACCCTGGTGGAGCAGCGATTATGTCAATCACCTCCAAAGGACACAGGCTGCATATCCCTGGGTTTAAGTCCCAAGCCCCGGGGAGAACAACCAGTGTGAACAACTAAATGAAAAACAAAGTGCTTCTTTCTCCTCTCTTCCTGCCTGCTTTACCTGCTACTGGCTTCATTCCTGCCTGCATCTTCCTTTAAAAAAAAAAAAGAATTAACCTGTTCCATCTTGTCTTTCATATGTAACATAATTTGAAAGAGCATAGGCACCTAATGGATTCTTATTGATTTAATGTACTTTCTAATGTTATAGATTTATCTCTTAAACACCTCTATAATGTGAGTGTGTCCAAGTTGTGTTTCTAAACCTTTTACAAATTCTAATATAACAACCTTAAGAGATGGGCATTGGAATTAGTCCCATCTGGCAGATGACGAAATGGTATATAGGGATGTGAGGTTACATACCTAAGGTTTGAAAGCAGAGCTTTTGAACCCAGACAGGACTCACACCAGGCAGTTCACTGACCTATCGTACATGATGAAGATGAGTACGATCATTAAGTTAGGAATAGAAAAGACCGACTAGGTGTGAGATAGAACCACTGTCCAGAGCTGGGAAGAGTGATGGCTTTCTAGAATGTTCCAAAGAGTGTAAAGGTTTTCATCTTGTGGTTTGACTTAGAACAGTTTCTGTTCTATTTTGCCCTCAGCTTCTAGACAAATCCCTGCATGTCTTCTGTGGTTCTGCTTTCCTGACCAAGTTTCTTTCTGTGAGTGAAAAGAACTACAGTTAGTAATGGCTTGCATTCACTGAAAAGAACTCCTGAGATTTCCAGTTTTACGTCAAAAGGTGAAAAACTGAAAGCAACCTGTCTAGAGGCAACCGGTCAAGCAGAGACTGTGGCCCCTCTGCCAGCCCTTTTCCAGAACTTTCTACAGGCTGTGGGTGTAGCACAGCATCTCTGCTTTTACTCTACATGAGTGTGCTTCTAAGATGTGACATATTATTTGGTGCTGTTTGGCAGTTTATTTTAAATTTGAGAATGCTCACTTTTTTCCCCAATTAAATGACTGGTTATTGTAAGCAATCCAGCCTCTTGACCCCCACGGCGGAACCACTGACCTTCACCCCGGACTTTTCAGGAGGCAATTATAAGCAGCCCCCACCTTAAACTCTCTGAGACACTGTCTTACCTGACCCCATCATGAAAGAGGGGACAAGGGCTTTGCAAACGTGCTGGGGACTGGCTGTCGCCACCACTAGACCACTGGGCATCCGGGTCTGGCTTCTCAGCAAACACCAGGCTTTTCCATCATGTCTTTGCTTTATGCCACTTCAGCTTGCTAAAGATTTCTGCTTCCAGATAGTGGGGGTTGGGGGGAACCAGTCCCCATGTTTTGTCCAGAGATGGAATGCAAGATCATGTTAGTCTTTAAGTTATGCTTATTTGACACTAGAGCCCCATGTTGTTTTGGTGTTACCTTAAAAAATTAGCCTCTGTAGTGAAAAAATATAGAGAGATCTAAAGTGAAGCAAAAGGTTAAGAATGAGGAGAATATCTTGTAACACTTGTAAGAAAAATAATGTACTAAGTGTAAATTGGCCCCGAATTGTGAAGCCATCTGATGTTTACAAAATGTTATTTTCATCTATTTCTAGGTCTTTTAAATTTATTAGAATGCTTTAGGCTAAATTCAATGTTGAATACTAAATGAGGCAACACGTGACTAATTCTCTAAATTTGTGCAGAATTGAGGGCTGCATTTAAATCATGTGAAAGCACTTTGATTCACATGTTATTATGCCACTTTTTCCTACTTTGCTGAAATAGCCGTGCAGTTTTCCTAACCCAAGTTTGGACGTCTCCATTCAGAAAGTCTAAATGCCTCAGATGGCACTTTGTCTGTGGTCCTGCTCTGCCAAAGCTTCAAAGGGATTCACCTAAAACCTAACATGGACTGTGTCCACCCTCCATGCTCTAGAGCCTATGTTTCGTATAAGAGAAGTTTCTGTGGCCTCTTTCCAAAATTTAGCTATTCACCTCAGTTATTAATCAGCCCATGGTGATCCTAATATTTCTGAGGGACACAATTTTCTGTAAGTCCAGAAAAGTTCACCAAGTTAGGAGTGGGGCATTGGTGGAAGCATGAGGCAGGTTGTAAACGGCCAGAAAATGAACTACTCCACAAGGAACTGGGACAAACCGAACCCCTACAAGTGTTCAGAATGGTCAGGAAGTGTGTGTGTGTGTGTGTGTGTGTGTGTGTGTGCGCGTGTGCACGCGCGCGCGCAAGTATGCTCTTAGTGATGGTGCTATTTCTTTTTCTTCCTGCTCCTCCTGCTCCTGTTCCTCCTCCTCCTGCTCCTGCTCCTCCTCCTCCTGCTCCTGCTCCTCCTCCTCCTCCTCCTCCTCCTCCTCCTCCTCCTCCTCCTCCTGCTCCTCCTCCTCCTCCTCCTCCTCCTCCTCCTCCTCCTCCTCCTCCTCCTGCTCCTCCTCCTCCTGCTCCTCCTCTTCCTGCTCCTCCTCCTGCTCCTCCTCCTCCTCTTGCTCCTCCTCTTCCTGCTCCTCCTCTTCCTGCTCCTTCTCCTCCCCTCTCCCCACTCTGCTCCCCCACCAATCCTCCCTTTCCTCCTTCATCTCACTGCTCCCCTTTTGCCAAGCATCCTTTCTCCCCTTTTGCCAAGCATCCTTTCTGCTCTGTCTGGTTTTCCATACAATGTGGTGTGTTGACATTTGTTTTAATACTTAGTTCCATTTATAAATGCTCTCTTTCTAAGGGGGCAGGACATTCAGAATGTGAACCAAACCTGGAACTACAATGGTCTCGTGTTTAAAAAAGCAAAAACAAAGAAACTCTGAATGAGGAAAATGGACTGTGAGCAAATGTCAAGGAGGTCATCACTGTAGTTGTGTTTTAAGGAGAGAAATCCTTTTAAGTAAACATTTAGAGCTTGTCTTCCCAATTAAAATTCCTCCCTTGTTTGTATATTTAATGCCTTAGGGCAGACTGTAAATTATTTTTATTTCTGTTTTCATTTTGGTATTCTCCTGTAGTGAGCCCAACAGTAATTTTCTTTGACAGTCTTTATTTTTTCTTCTAATTCCCATTAGTGTTGTGTTGGTTATTTTTTTTTTTCTTTCCTTCATATCACTGTCTCCTTTCTCTGTGAAACTCCATGCATCTGTATCTGTTGAGATAATTGGACCACAGTCGTCATCTGTACCACAATCATTATTTGACAGGCTTTTTGCATGTATATTTAGATGTTAGAAATGGTTAAGATCTAATCAAAAATGAACCAGCTACAGCTTTTATAGACACTGTGCTCATCTTTTTGATTTAGTGGTGGGAGAAATATGACTTGACTTAATTAAGTGAAAGAAAAGATAAGTGAGACAGTGTCCTACGATATGCAGTATATAAGCCCTTCTGCTTAAAAGCACATATTGTTGGCATAGCTAGGAAATGCAAAGAGAGAACAGATACGGTGTCCCATCACAATGATCAGGTTTATGGTTGACTCCCCTAAGGACCAGGAAGTGCTATAACTTCCTAGCATGTCATTCACATGTATTATTTTAAAACACTTCAACTCAGAGTCTATCTGACCAAAAGTATGTTTTTTTTTAATCTCCAAAATATTATAGGTCAATTGATCAATGAGTAATAAATGGATAAGTGACTTAACCATGGCAAATTTAGGTTTTTCAAATGTAAAATACATAACTGGGTCTCCTTCCTAGATTCAGAATGAAGATTAAATGAAGGTATATATGTAAAGTCCTTAGTAGTAGAACTAGAACATGGTATACATTTAATATATACTTATTATGAATATTATATTCATATTCATATGAGATATACACTTGGTAACTTAAGTTTAGGAATATATGGATTGGGTCCTTCCTGCAACAGTTTTTACACTGTAGATGGGAAACAAAATATAAATTAATCAAACACAAACTGGTGGACGTGCAATTTAATGCTAAATTATGTGGTAGGAATTATAAACATTTTGGCACATTAAAGATGGAAATAAGTACTTTATAATTCATTATCAAAGGTAGTTGTCTGTATAACATTTACTTTCCATAGTTCCAAATTATGCACTGAATTAAAAAAAAAACAAGTCTATATCATGTTCATATGTAAACCACCAATCAGCTCTTATGATTCCTCACTTTTCTTCATAACCTATATAACTAATCATTCAAAACTAATTGCTCACAATAGCCATTAAGCCGATCTTTATAAAATATTAAGCAGCTTACTCATAAATTTAGAGTAAAATTCAAACTCTCTAAGGCATAATGAAACCTGTAGGCCTGGCTCCTGGCCCTGTCGTGCGCCACACCCCACCTGGCTTACCTGGCTGGCTGAAATCATTTTCAGTCATTGCTGAGAAGAGTCAAAAATTTTTTTTTCTTCCTAGGACACTGGCATTTTCTGTTTATTGACCTAAAGTATTCCATTCCTCTCATTGTTCATCATTCAATTATTAGCTAAAATATGGGAACGTTTCTTCCAGTCTCCCTCAAACTCCCCTCCACTCACGCCATCAGTCGCTGCATGTTGACATGCCCCTTGTTTGTGTCGGAAAACTTAATGCTGTTTTAAAGTATTTCATTTGTGCTTGGAGAATGTTTCTGTTAGTCATTTGCCTCTCTCCTCCAGAGGAATATGTTTCCTGTAGGTAAAAACTGTGTCTGTCTTATTCAAATTAACATCACAAAACACAAGAGAGATTTGTTTTCAAAATAAAAGAAATCCATCCTAATTTCTCTGTCCCATTCTTCCTATGCTCCCTGAATAAATGTGTGAACAAGGGTTTTTCCTAACCTTTGATTACATCTTGAACTTGTCTTTTTATGACCCCTTTGCAAATTTGCCCCCTACTCCTGAGACAAGTTCTGATCTTGATCATCATCTCTGAAAATGGCATCCATTCTTTTACTTCTTTCATAAAAACTCTTGTTTTTTAAACAAATATAAGCTAGCTCTGCCTCCTTTATTGTTTGTTTCTTTTTATGGTAGTTAAATTTTTATTTATAATACAGTTCCTATAGTACTAACTTTACCCTTAAGAGCTTTACTATCTCTTTTTGAATCAGGTCGAGTTCTTTGGTTGCAATAAATAGAAATCACTTTTGACTAACTTGAGCAAACGTTATATTCATATATACATAATATATAACACATACATAAAAGATAATATTACATAAATTTATATATGTATATATACATATATATGTATGTGTGTGTGTGTGTGTGAAATACAGGGGGCAGCTCATGTATTGCATAAAAAAGTGGATCCATCAGGCTTCAGGAAATAGGATACCTCCTAGGATCTAGGAACTTAAAACCAATGAAAAGAATCAGCAGGGTCCCACAGAATGAATGAAATGTTTTCTATTGGTTCATTTTACTCAGGATTCAAATTCCTGAGAGAGATTTTGGTTGCCCTAATTTAGATCATTTTACACCCATATTATGCTATTATCATAATCAGCATCTCAAATAAGTGCCCTACCAAAATTACAGTCAAATGAAGGGATGTAATCACTAACAAGTAATTGAGGTCATTTATTCACTGAAGAAGGAAGATCTCTGGATAGATATATCAACACATTTCTATTATAGCCAGATTCAGTGAGAGGAGAAAGAACCATTTTTCTTGACCAATGAAAGGAAAGAATAAAATATACAATGTGAATAATGTACATGCTAGCTATTCTGATGCTGTGATCATTTTAAAAATAGATACCTTTTTGAACAGGCATTGTTGTTTGACTAAATCACTTCTCTTGGGGTTTTAGACTAAGCAACGATTTTATTTTCATTCATATCCTATAACATTTCTGTAACTTAATGGATGATTAGTAATAGCATGCAAAATTTAGCATAATGCCATCAGGACTTGCAAGTATGAAAGGATAATACAGGGTACTTCCTAGAAGAACTGATATGTAACTCCAAATTCATTACACCGAACCTCTTTTCAGTTCTACTTAGCAGAGCTCTTATTTAGTTCATTCACTATTAATGGTTCCTAGACCAGGAAGCCATTCTTGAACTGCATGCAATGCCGTTTAATCCAAGTTGATGGCAGAGTGGCTTAAATCCAGTGCGCAGAGTTGATTTTTGGAAGCTAAGCATACTGGAGATACAGCAGTTCTTCCTTCAGGAGCAAAGACATCATTTGCTTTCTCCCACCACTTGCAGCATTTCATTGCTAACCATTCTTTAGGTTTAGTATTGAAGTTAAAAGATGATGGGATTGAGACTCTGAAGACTTCAGGGAGGAAGCTGGACCCTTCTGATGACTAATATCCTCCCACTCTGAGAGCACTAAAATGTGCATTTCAGACCCTTCCTCTGCCTCTTCCCAGGAAACTAGCTGAAAAATCCAGGTCACAGAAGGGACTGGACAAATCCACCTGTCAAACCAATCGGAAGTTGATATTCTTGAATGACTTCGTTTCAGAAAAGTGGACCAAAGAAATGTTCATGCTTCAAATAGATCATTTCAAACTATTTTGCTAAGTTGCCATAGCCTATGTTTATTAGATAAAAAATAGCCCAGTTTGCTGCAAATATTACAAATTTCTAAAACAAATGTAAATTTGTTAGCTTCATTCTAAAAGAATAATAAAAGATAAAGAAGTTGCCATAGCCTATGTTTATTATATAAAAAATAGCCCAGTTTGCAGCAAATATTACAAATTTCAAAAACAAATGTAAATTTGTTAGCTTTGTTCTAAAAGAATAATAAAAGATAAAGAAGAAATAAGTAAAGAAAGAAAAGGAAAATCAATGTGATCACACATATGTGTATGCATATTTATATGGTTCCATATATATATATATATATATATATATATATATATATATATATATAAAAATTACTCCTTGGACACAAACCCGTCCATTTGCAAACAACCATCTTATCAGTATCCCAGCTTAGCCAAATCCAAAGCAAAACGTGTTCCTTTGTTTAGCTTTTAAAAAGTAAGAACTTGTTTCTTAAAATAAAAATTACATATGTTACATATATTCATTTGCTTCAAATCCCCAAACACATTAAGTTGAAGTAGTTTAAGAGCAACTTTAAGAAAAACTTTCATTAGTGAATTCAAAGTAAGCTGGTCAAGAGAATTCAGTAAGACTTTAAGGCTTTGGCTGCACCTGGCAATTCCTTTTCTTGCTCAGAATCTGTGTGTATGGGTTTAGTTTTTTTCTCTTAGATAATCTGTAGAAGTCAAGAGGAGATATGTACCCTCAACCTCCCTCTTTCTTACAACACCTTCCAACTTTTGGTCTCCTGCCTTCCTGTACATAATTTGCATCATTTTCTATACCCATAACTCCTGTATTCTCATTTAGTTAATAACTCATCACTTTCTTCAACTCTTTGACTGGAAATCTTTCTTTTTTTTTTTTTTTCCTCCTGGGATGATTCCCCATACCTTCTTCTCTCCAAATTGAGGAACTACTGTGTTGATTCCATTCAAAGTGCACTTTTAGGGGAGGGGAGGGTATTTTAACGTGCCTGAAAAGTGGATGTGGCTTACATTCGAAAATGGCTTTGTAAATAAATCTTTTTTTTTTTTTTTTCATGAACGCCTCTTGAGAAATTGGGGTGGTTTGGAATCGATGCTGTCTTAGAATCGAATACATATGGTAGTAACCTCCCCAGTGATCCATGCACATACCAACCACCATCATATTGATCCCAGTTCATCATAATTGCATGTTTTCTCATTGGTTACCCAGCTATCTCCACAAAGGTTGACGCTATAGCCTTGATCATAAATGGCACAGTGTGTGGGGGGCGCTTTGTAAATAAGTAAAGAACAGTTTTCTCTTTCCAGCTTGTCTTGCCAGCCCTGCCACTTCCTTTAACAAACAAAATGAAGCAGCAATCTTTGGCAAAGCAATTCTCAAAACTAAACTGACCTGGTAGACACAGGGCACCCCTTTTGGACTTGACTGTGCCCTCGTCTGCAGACCGTCCACGTTTCCGCAAGATGACTGCTCTAACGGGGGGTTTCTGCTTTATATTCTGAAGTGCACAACAGCTGAGGCAAGTACAAGGTGACTTTGCTACAACCCAGCAGTCTTTTCAAAACTGTCTTATTCCCCCTTTTTAGGTCCTTCGAACACTGTCATTACGGGCTGAGAGGTGAGGATACATTAGATAAGAAAATAACAGACAGGGACCCTGAAGCACTTTAAGAAACCTCGGTCTGCAGGAAATCCTCATCTTGCCTCCAATCATCAGAAAACCTGTTCTTTACCACAGGTAAGTCTGTCACCCTCCCATTCTTTTAAGACTTTCACAAATGCCCTTCATAGGAAAGAGAGCTTTCTTGTGCATTTTTTTTTTTCTAAAATGTAAAAATAAAATTAACTTTCAAAATGGGAAAGATCTTCGCCAAGTCCTTCTGAGCAGAGTCATTTTGTTTTGGAGGAAATGCTATCGTTTGTGTATGTCCTTTCCTTTGAGAAATCCTTAGGCAGCTAACTTCTTCTCATTTATTCTGAGAAAGCTGCCTTACATGGTGCAGCCTGTGAGCAGGCATTGTGATAATCTGCATGCAGCCACTGAATCTTCATGAATACAAAGATTCTGTTTTTCTGGACGTGGGGTGGGAGGCACTCTGTTTTGAAAAGGGAAAAGGCCCCATTTTAGGTCAGAGTGAAATGGATGTCAATAATTTTCAGTTACTCTTTTTCCATGATGCCCCGGAGGGAGATAACATCAGTAGAAAAGAAGATTAGATCGTAAAGAGAAAAAAATGCATTGATACTTGGTTAAGATGATAAGGCCGGCTTTATTAAGGAGGATAACCACAGAGAGAGAATTCACTGCAATAGATTTTGTAGTGATGGAGAGAAATTGGGCTGAAGTCCAAGTATAACATGGACAAGTAGAATTTTGTAGCCAAGGAGAAGGGTGAGGACCAGTGGATAGAAAACCACTAAGAGGAAACATCAGGGATTAGGAGAATTCTGACCCAAGAGGATTATTGCTGAAAACAGATCAGTGACCTGGCATCCTCTGGGTAATGATGGAGGATGAGGAACCTGATGAGATCATCACGGTTGATCAAAGATAGCTGGTGAGGGTTTGTGGTCAAACTGACTTAGCAGGTTACTTTCTAAGGAATTGTATATGTGTACCTGGAAACATGTTCTGGAGATGGACTAAAGTTTGAGTCTGCAAAGAATCTTTGGCTAGGCTTCCTATTTGTTTTCTTGTGATTTGCAGAAAGTAGGAAAGCCACGTCAGGTTCATGGCTGTTTCCACCAGTTCACAGAATTTTAGTGCATCTAATTATCTTCCTGTTAAACAGCATTTTCACCTCCGAAGCACCATACTCTCAGTACACAATTTTATCCTTGGAAGGTACACAAGAATGTATCAAGAATGAAACGCTTGCCCCTTTATAGGATAAAGAGTCACAGAAGTTTGTATGTACTCATCCCATTAACTAATTAGAATTTGTAACAAAATAACAAGGTCTGAGACTTTTCAAAGCTTTGGAAGAGAAGTGTGAAGGCAGAGATGGGTTTTGGAGGCAATTTTGAGTAAATTCCTAATTAGAAAGCAACCACCCAACCCCTACATAACTTTCTGTCTGGAAGTAAAATACAATTCTGACACATGACTTGCTGATGAAGGATCATTGTTATAAAGCAAAAAGTAATATTCTTCTTCTTCTTCTCTCTCTCTCTTTTTTAATTCAAAGTGTAACCTTTCTTAGTATATCTCATTCCAAAAGGAGCAAAAAAAAAAAAAAAAAGGCTGCCTACCTCTACAGTTTTATCACTGGCCTCAGGCATTGTAGTTTATTTCAGCCAATTAAAATAACAATTACTGTGGAAGATGCTAATGGGAGCACCTTTCTGCAGCAGAGTCCCCACTACTCCTGGTATGATTAAAACCCCTCAACTTCAAATTTTCATATTGCAACGACTACTTCTACTTCAAAAGAACTTGTACAGTAATTTGGAAGAGCACATTCTATTTATTCCCTTCATTTTCCAATTTTGTTCTTCTTAATGTTTTATAGACTCTTTGCTGCAGTATTCATGGCAGTGCTTCTGTTTTCCCTACTCTTGCTGGAAATCACTTGTACCTACCAAATTATTATTTTATTAAAGTCGAGATCATGCTTGTCTTAGTCTGACAGAGAAACTCTCTTTTACTGAGGCTGTTGAGATGCCCCCATAATGGATTTCCAGGGTAAGCTGCTATGGTGTTGACAGCAAAATGATCACTCCAAGCATCATATCCTGACATATGGAAAATCTCAATGATAATGCTGATTAACATATCCTTTGCATTTAAATTACTGTGTTTTTTAAGAAGAGAAAATTGTATGTTTGGTGGGTTTTTGCATCGTCAAACAAACATGCATCAGGATGTACAGTCTAGTCATTAGATCCATGTGTCTGCTTGTGACATCACTGGAAAACACTGAGTGAAGACTAAGGCAAAAATACTCCAACTTGGATTGTCTTTTCAAAGCACATGAGCTTGCAGAGCAAAATGAGTGCTTGTGCCTAAACACAGGAAGCATTTGCCTAAGAGCTTGGTTACATAAGCTAATGTATTTGAAATGTCTTTTTTTATATAAAATGAATGGGTTTACTTTATGTGGCGACATCTTAGTAGATTCTCAGCTATATTTATTGGAGTGAAAATAAAGAAGACCTACAAGATTAAGACATGTTTAGTGTCCTGAGAGCATAGGTATTTAGAGTCTGTTTAGCTTGTGAAGCCTGTGTTAATCAGTGTCCACATGGAAGGACGTTGAAGTTCATATATTTCAATGTGATATAATAATGTTCTCCAGTTATACATGGAAATTTAGATGTTGAGGTTTTGAGCATAAACTTCACTCAAGAATGAGAAAAAAAAGATATTGGGGAATGTTTGTTTATTTTTCATGGAAACTAGAGAAGACCTGGAGTCGCCATTTCAATTGTAATTAGCATGGAGGGGGGCCAGTCTTGGGGCTCTGACACCTTGGCCTGTGATCTTTGGACTATCTTCAGGTTGCGTCAGAATTATTCAATATGTAAGAAAACCCTCACACTGGCTGTTAGAAATGCTTTCAGTAAACTGGAGTTTTTTCTTTTAGAGGAGAATTTGGAATTAGTGTTGTTTGCTTTAAGAAATGCATGCGGATTTGGTGAAAGGAACTGGTTGAACACTGGGTAATTATTTTGTTAATCTGCATTCCATGGAAGACCTGTCTCTTTGCCTATAGCTGTGGTTGTTAATTTAATTGAGGAATCAAAGTATAAATCTGAAATACCTAGGAAACGCTTTCAAAACAAACATTAAAGGACACTTTTAACTGATTTCATTTTAGAAGAGAGTAGACCAATGGATTGTCAAACTCTTTTCCTGGTAATTCTGATAGGCATTTGTTATCGGGGTGGAATGGGATAATGTGTGATCAAGTACCTATTATGATGAGCAAAAGGAAGATATAGACTCACTGTAAATTGTTCATCTTTATTATAGCTGCACAGGCCAGCTTTGGGACATTCAAGATGTCATGCTATTTTAAATAAGTTTAAATAATGTGTCATCAATTTTTATGTCCCTACCGTTGATTAAAGCTAAGCACATAACATTAAATGTAGTACAATCATTGACCGTGGTTGTGGAGGTGGCGGGTAGAAATAGGGTGCAGAATCATCACCTAGAGTTATCGATCAGCTGGGTAGCTACAAAGTTGTTATACAGTTTGAGGACTGCCTGCTAAAAAGCTGTGTGAATTACTTGTTTGAAAAAACAGACTGTGAATCCTTATAGACTGGCATTGGAATCCGCAGGTCTGATGTGTGAGAATTCAAATGTTTACAATATCTAAGTTAAAATTATGCCCTATAAATCTTGATAGCTACCCTGTGGCTTTAGCATGTCTATCTAGTTTTAGAGAGGTATTCAGAAGCAGAGCATTCAAAAGATTACCTTTTATTATAAGCAAGAAGCATTGGCAGTCTGTATTGTTGATTGAAGAGAATAAAGCCCTTACTTTGACTTCCCTTCCTTTGGAACTATTCTGGGTTGACACAATAGTCTGCATTTGAATAGCATAATAACAGGAACAACAGAAACGGAAAAGAAAACAAGACAAAAGGATCGCCACTTTGAACGTACACATTAATTCATTCAGCAGTTATCTCTTGAGTGGCTAAAATGGATGTAATGGATTCTTAGCATCACAGTTGCATTATTGAAGGTGAAATGACTGGTATATTCTACAGCACTTTGTTAATAGCCAAGCTTGAAGGTAATTCATTCAATAAATACACGCAGAGTCCTTAATTTTCTTGGTCGTTTAGACTAAAATATTGTTTTCATTGATTCTTCTGCAAAATTGCCTCAGTAATCTCCGTCTCTGAAGTAAGCGACTCAAGAAACGATTTGGGTATCCTGGGCTAATGGAATGAAAGTATAATTTTAAAATTATTTGGTAATTTAAGTCCTATTTGCCTATAAAAATATGTAAAGCAGTTTTGGGGTGCTTCACTTTCTATTAAGTAAGAATTAAATCAGGACTTAGCAGAAGCTGTTTTAAACTCTGAATTTTCCAAGTAATTGCAATTTTGCAAGCCTCATCTCTTGCTCTGAAATTTTTTGCTTTTAAATTTATATTATTAGAGTAACAGCTGGTATTTGCAGAATATCAAAAATATAAATGAGTCCACAAAATAACCTATGAAAATTATCCTTGAAATTAGTATACATTTAAAGATATTATTTTTATAAAAAAAAACTAATTTAATATCATAATTAAAGACCTACTTTCTAATGATTTAAATTGATTTTTCGTAATATAATAAATCAAAGCTTTTGGATACTTCTTATAAATACTGTTAAGGGTTGACAGAATCAAGCTATGTAAATTAGAGGTGTTTTCTCACTGTACTTACATTTACATCAAAGTGTTTACAAATTATTTTTGAAGCTAAATATGCCAGTCGATGTCAGTAAATAGCAGCATATTATCAAATAGAATAAACTCTTCAAAAATAAAATAACTCTGAAAGCAGTTTCCATTAAGGACCTGAGTGGAAAAAAAAAAATTAGTAGGAAGTAATTTACTATGGCTGGATGAATCCAAACTTGTCAGACGTAGGTGTAGAGATCACAGTGAATATCTACAGATGGTATTTTATCCATTTGTGCATTTATCCTCATTGTTTTATCCTTAAAAAAAAAAAGAATGTAAGTATATCCGTTTAAAAAAATTTAATAAAAATAAATTATGCACATTTCATTTATTCATGGAAAATAAGATGAGCTAAAATAAATAAAATATTCAGTTAGTGGAAAAACTAAAAAGACAATAAATAGGAAGTTACCTAGAAATAGTTTAGTAGAGTGATACAGGAATTCATAGAATAGCTGCATGCTTAAGACATAAAATATCTTGTCTAATCAGTTCAAATCATTTAACTCTAGAGGCATTAATCCATGGATAGATTGATATTTTTCATACTTTTCAGCTATTTATATTGCAGATTTTAACGATTTTATGTTACTTTGAAGAATATACAATATTCCTAGTGGTATCTGCTGTCCTGCATGAGTTATGCTATCTTACAATACTCACTCCCAGAAATCTGTCCAGCATGTGTGCTTTCCAGAAGTTCAACTTGTCATGGGAACACAAACAGATATTAACAAAATCTCATTCATCTGAAAGCTACAATACTGTCTAAATTCTTCACAATTTAACTTGTTGAACATTTGTTAGGTTTGCCCACCTGTCTTCTGTCTTAATATTTGGAGAGCAGCAATACATTTTTCCTTTGAATAATGACTCTCAAACTACCATGGTTGGTCGCAGTCTGGAATCGAGGAGGAAGTTTGGGAATCAGGTTTCATTCATCCAATTTCACTGCGTGGGACCTGCTGAAATTTCTGGTATATCATCTAAATACGGCTAATCAGAGACTGAACTGCTGTAAGGAATGTCCGAGACTTTTAAGGCCTTAGGAAGAAAGTCTAGAATCTCCCTCAATCATTTTGCCATCAAGGAGACAATATCCTTGGTAACTGGATTAATAATGTAAAGCTAAACAGAGTGAGGCTGAGTTCTGAAATCCTGAACTGAATACCAACATGTCCCTGCTCCAGCAGTCGGAGCTGTGTCCATGGACTATTCAGGTGTGCCAATTATTGCATACATCAAGGTGCATATGTCTCTAGTGGATTAGAAAGGTTTGTCAGGAATTTAAAATGTGGGCTATTTACCCCTACATGTATTATTCAAGATCAATAATGTGCTTTGTTTAAGCTATTTGGAATTTTTGTTATTTTAGCAGACAAAAACCTGTTGACTAAGTTATCAAGCATCTGACCTATATCTATTACTTTTCACCTCTGCCCCATAATCTATCACATAGAATTTCCAGATGACGACTTATGCTTCCACATAGCTGATGTACCTGCATTTGCATGATTCCTTCCACTTGGAATGGGTTGATACAACTTTCTACAATGATAGACATTTTCTTCTACAGGAGTCACATGTAATTACTGAGCTCTGTGACGCAAGTCATGCTAGCAGATGCCATTTGTAGACAGAGACTAGATTTCAAAGACAGCATTGAAAACAGAAGTACAATCTCTCAGGAACATGTTTCTATTGATTGCTGGTTGAAATGATAATAATTTGGCTTTGGGGGGGCTAAATAAAATGGATTATTGTAGTTAACTTCAATTCTTTTTTTGTTTGTTTTAACTGTGGCTACTAGAAATTTCAAATCAACTTTGTGGCTTGCACTACATTTCCACTGGAAGGAGCTGATCTAGAAGAAATTCTTGGATGAGTAGTTTATGAATTTTTCCTACTTCTTTCCCTCTCTTTTATGTCCAAACAATCAATCAAGTGTCCTCTGTCATTGTGACCTGTACCAGGAAGTTTTAGCACTACTTAATTAATCTTTAGATTATAGTTGATTATCAGTTTTACAGTATAATTCCATTTAAGAACAGATTACGTTCAAACTATCAGAAGTATCCTACGTGTTTCTTAGCTTTACTAGTAGGTTTATAGCACTGCTTATTTTATCTTTGGAGTACCTTTGATCATCACTTCTGGATTACAATCTCTTGCAGAACAAGAGGATTAGAGTGTTCAGTCTCTTCCTGGCAGCTATAACAAAACACCTGTGCAATCATTGTTGTTTGGTTTTCAGTTGACTTGTTGGTGATGGGTGGGTGAGAGATGGGATGGGTCAGATAAGAAAACCTTGCAGAATCTCTGCTAGAGAACTCAAATTCCATCCAAGGCAGCAACTGCTAATTCACAATCGGCCACAAATCGCCATGCTGACAACCTTTTAGATTTTTCAAGACTAATTCCAATCATCATGGTCCAGAACTTTTGAAAACACTTGTCTCTGTGGACTGGGTCTGATGCACATCCACACCAATGGGGCCCGAGGTTTTCCTTTCTAGAAGTGCATTTGTGTTAGAACGCTGTTCCCTGGGATAGATGAGGGAAATGTAAGATAAAGCTGCATATTAGCACCACACATGAGTAACAGACTGAAAAGAAAGCCACAGGAATTTGAAGTGTCTGACTATCCTTCACATTATTGAATCTGCCACTCTCTGTAATTAAAAGACGGCATTAATCATTCATTGGAAAAGAAACCCTATGTGAGCAGTGTAAGGCTGCTGCATGTGACCATCACTGGCTTAATCTCAACAAGAGTGAAAGATGGGGGAGAGGAGGGGTGCAAAGCAGAGTTAGTGAACCCCTCCTTTGGACTGACTGAGGTAGGTATTATTTCATCTATGTAAAACCCAAATAAAACATTTTCTCCTTTTCTGTGTATAGCTCTATTGCTCTATGTCCTCTTTCATCCCTTTCTTTTAAATCTTTGGTGATATGTTTCTGTTTGAATGAGGTAGTCCGACCTAGAGTACTCACAGGAGTGAAATCTCTTCTCTACCTGCAACATCAAACACTGAAACAAAAGAGCAGTTGTACGGAGTTCATTGCAATTCACTGAAAAGTGTGGCTTGCCTGCAGAGCAGGTGAAAGACACCTGCCGGTTTCTCATTTAGGGAAAACCTCTTGGCTTATGCCTCAAGAACTGTTCAAGCCTCTAAAGAGTGGTAGTGAGAAGTAGATACAGCTTTTTGCCTATAGAGTTGTTAAGTTATACAATGGAATCAGGATCAGGGAATTAATGAGGAAAGAAAAAGGGAGTTGTGATGGACTTCACAGCCTGGGTCTTTTTCTAACAAGCTGTCCTCTTGCTTTTTTTCCCATCTGCTGGGGAGTTTGAAATACCACCTTGCTGGAGAAGTGCATAAAGAAGAGTATGTTGCCACATGTCTCATTCCTACAGAACAGCTACTTTTTACCTTACATCTCAGAAGAAATACTTGCACCCATTCCTATAACATCATGTGTTTCAGATCTTTTCTGAATCCTGAATCCTGAAACAGTCCCACATCAAATGTAAGCAACTGAGGATTGCCTGAGCATAATCAGAAAAAAAAAAAAAATCTGACTTGGGGGAAATTTCTTCATTTAAAAGGTTGGAAAACCCAAACAAATTCTGTTATTTTTATTATTTATTTATTTATTTATTGCCTTATTTCTTTGTTAAAGGAAAGGGGCAGGCAGGAATGAAGAGAGAGGAGAAAGAAGCACGTATTTATTTAGTTGTTCGCTTTGTTTGTTTTCCTAGCCTTTGGTCTCAAACCCCTGTCGTTGGGATATACGTGGACTATGTCTGTTTGCCTTATCTGGTAGGTCACCAGGATGTACCTAACTTTATTTTGATGTGACAAAAAATGTGACCATATGCATTCTTTCCTGACTGTTACAAACAGGTAAACTTAATGCCGTGACCCACATACTTGTAAGGACTTAGACCTCATCCTGAGGAATCTTCATGGTCTGCATTTTCCAGGGGCTTTCAAGGGCTAAATCTATCACCACTTGACTTTACTGTCTCCCAGCTAATAACTGGCATTCTAGAATTTGAATTAAGCCTGCTCTGACTTCATGATTAATTCTTGGACAATCAACTGTGCAGACATCTTCGCATCCTCCTGTACTGCATTTACTCTGATCCAGGCATCGTTGGAAGTCCTTTCCATGTATTAACTATTTAATCATAGCAACCCTTCGACATGGTATTATTATTATTATCCTCATTTTGCATAGGGGGATGTTAGTGACAGAAACATAGTCTGGCCCCATTACCTGTCATATTTCATTAATTTGAGATATAACATACAAAGTCAAAAAAAAAAGGAGGTCTTTCTGAACTAAAACCCCTTCCTTTTTAAGCTACATAATATCTCCTAGAGGGTATGTCTAAGAAATATTTGCTTGGAAAAGAATGTGTTTTCTTTTATTCCAGGGACACACTGAATATATTAATTATCAACATTTTGCAAACATGGAGACTTACCATAATTACTTTAGTCACTTTGCCTTTGCTGTAATGTAAGACACTCCTGTGTTCTGGCTGTTCATTTCCATCAGCCAGTGCAGATGTAGATACTGAGTTCCTTTCACATTCAATAATAATGAATTATATGGATGTATATGTCTGTATGTACATCTTTATGTCTATATAGATAGATGGCAGAATCATTAATAACAGATTTCAGGCACTTTTCTTGTGTGACTTAAACATGATTTAAAAGCAAGTTCAAACTCCTAGAAGACTGTAGGACAATGAATAAATGATCCAAGGAATATCCACAAAAAATGTAAAATATAGATCTCATTGTATCTGATCTTATGGCTTGAAGGCTTTAGATTCCTTTCCATGAAAATAAATGTCAGCTGAAAGATTGAACTGGAGTGACTAATATAGCACAGCGATGGAATTGTGTCCTTTTTCCCCCCACTTAAAAATAATGATAGGTTCTTCTGGAACCTGCTCAAGTAAGTGACACTCGTAGAGATGGAATATTCTGCTGTGACATATGGTGACTGGTATTGCGATGGTATTGTAGAGATTATTACTAGCAGCAAGATTTTATAGTTATTGCCCTGTCAAAGCTGCTGTTTTAATCACTATCATCAACACCGCCTCCATGTTTTACCTCATCTTCCATCCAGCAAGCCAGACTAGTGTGTCATCCAAAGAAAAACTCATTTGTGTGGGCCCATTATTTCATTAAGAGGTGTATTTTAGAGGGACTGTATGAGAAGGGAAAGATGACTAGAAGGAGGGATTAAAAATACTCATCCTGGGGAGTAGAAATTAAAAGGACCACCATTACTAAATGGAGAAGGCATCATGATGGTGAGTTTGTGAAGAATTCCAGACACCTGCCTAGAGATGAAGAACCACCGAAGATGTAAGTGTTTGCTCTTGTTCCTGAGAGTCTTAGAGACACAATTTATTTCCACAACCAGTGTCACCTGATGAAGTTAATTCCAGGCACTATTAATCCACCAGTTCAAAGGCATTTTGTATATTTCACAGACTGAGAGAGGAGAGACAAAGGACATAAACCACCAGTACCTTGAGAAAGCCAGAGTAAAAGAGAAAATGGAAGTGCGTTCAACATCCCCTGGCATTTGATCGCTAGCTATTTTACTTTCATTCGTAAAAATATGGTCATATCTATTTGATTTACCCTTTCTAAATGAACCAGATCACATCCCACCTTACTGACAAGACTTTCCCTGCTAGACTATCCCAGTTCTGCAAAATAAAATACACCACAATATTTTCATTTTCTTTGGTTCGGAGGGAAACTAGACTATTTCCTCAAACCCTTTTCTGCTTCCCCTTTGAAAGAGAAATCTGGTTGAGAGGCAGGGATGGTGAAAGCAGCAGCGAGGGGTTCTTTCCCCCTTTGTGACAATTGACCTCTCTCATAGCATATTAGATTCAGCCTCCAACTTAAGCAGCAAGATGTTGTGAATAACATGTGCGCGTCACTTCAGGCTTTGCTGCTAGGGCTGTTCTTTTGCGGTGTCTCAGCACATAGTACCTCCTAAAAAACCAAGAGAGACGCATTTCTCATCATTGGAGCTCAGTAGGCCAATCCATTCCATATGCTCAAGATTTGTGGCTCATGTCACAGACACTTGATGCTCATCTTTCAAGTTCTAACAGTTGAAGAGCATCAAATCCCTGTGAACCCAGATTAAGTGGGTTCTGAAAAACATGCTACTGTGGACTGGGGGGCCGAATGGTCTCTCAAAAGGCAGGGCATCCTGAGCCCTCCTAGACTAGTCTTTGACGCTCTGTCTCCGTCACTCAATACTAATCTTTGGTCTATCCAAACATGGTGTGTGGGGGTGGCTATGCATATATGCATATTGCTGTATAATTCAGCATGCATATTTCTATTATTTTACTCTCTTGGCAAGCATATTTCAAGACCTGGCTTTCTCAGCCAAAATGAGTTTCACGATTTAAGTAGAATGCTTAGTCTTTCTTGCCAAATACTGGAGACACATTGAGATGATGTCTCTACACTGAGCTTAATTTGGAAGTATAGGACTTTCCTGTAGCCCTGTGAGCCTAAAAGAACTCCTAATCTGTTTCACCATTTCCTGATGCAGTGTCAGGGGACAAGAGATTCCATTTAGTCTGCTTAACATCAATATTAGTACTTTGAAGAGGTATCCAAAACATTTTAGCTTATTTGGGGGGGCAGGGGGTGTCAAAGGAAATGTTCCCCTATCTCTCTGAGATTCTTCAGAGACTGTATGAAGGAAAACATTAGCATTAGGCACAATTAGTAAGAGAAAAGCCCAAAATTAAAATTCCAACATACAGATGGAAATTTATATGGCGGCAGTAAATTCTAAGGTAGCTGGGGCATAGCCATGATTTAGGCACTGAACTGAGGCGTGGAAAGGGAACCTGGAATGGAGAGAGAAGAGAGTCATAACATGACAAAGAGGAATGACTCACCTTTACTCTTGAAACTAAGATAAATAATTTCCCTTTTTACATTCTAGGGAATCAGGAAGGTTGGAGACCAGGGTGTGGCAGATGGCTTCTTTGATTTAGGGAGAGGCTAAGGTTAGAGAATCGCCTTTGCTCCTGGGGTTATCCTTTATTGTCCCTGGCTTCTTTGTGTCAGAATGAGGCATCTACAAAACACTAATTCTAAGAAACTTGGGATATGACTGTTTTAGCCTCTACATCTTACTGATGTCGTATGTTCTTTCATTGACAAAATATGTTAGTTCTGCCTAATTTGTTGATATATTGACCATTGCCTAAATTGACATTTAAAAAATCATTGTTAAATATACTTTTTAAAAGCGTCTTATATTCCTAGAGCTGGGGACATGAGGTGTCTGTCCTAGATCTTACTGTTTCTGTAGTACAGCATTCCATCTTCATTTCTTTTAAGACTCAGTCTTCCTTCTGTCCCCTTCCCTTGTCTCAATACCTGTGTTTCTGGTGCTGTCAAATTCGGGGGGGGACTATTCATTATTATTCCTTGTGAAAATGTTTTTGGCATTCCTTACATACATTATTCCAGATAAAATTTAGAATATGTTTGGTAAACTGCATTTGCCTACACACCACCAAAGAAAATTGTATTTTTACTTATTTCAATTTCTATTGTTTTAAAAAACTAGGGGAGCCTTGAAACATCCCTATCTTGTTTATTTCCCTTGGCAAGTATCTCAGTTAGTGCAAGTGCTTCTATGCTCACGTTCAAGTTTTAGAGTTGTCTGTTTTGCAGTTCACTCATTTTACTTTGATGACTTTTTAAAATTTTGCTGCTGCGAATTAGAATTTTCCTGGTGCAATTTCTAATTGATCATTGTGTTTTCAAAGAAAACTATTGACACCTGTAGCTTCTATTCTAACTAATTAATTTTATTTATTCTAATATACTTGGTTTATTCTTTTATTAGTTAAGTATAGTCATATCATCTGCAGATGGATGTTACTAAAATAGAAGACAATGATAAATTTAAGTCCTTTTTTAAAGTATTTGAATTTTTCTTATTTTCTCCATCATTATCATTTGTCAAAATGGTCTCAAGTTCTTCCCAGTATGAACACCTATGCATTCTGAAAGATCCAGGTCAAACATTTCCTTCAGATGAAGAATTCTCCACTTATACTAACCATCAGTAATATCCTCCTCTAGAAATCTTTATACTGTCTTCCCTCTTTCATAGTTTCAACACTTTTCTTCTTTGTATTGTGCTTTTCTATTTCATTTTCCATGTATTGGAACAGAGGTCATGTATTTGTTTTTAATACATTTGTTCCAAATTTGCATAATAAGTGCACTTTTGACTTTTATAGATAGTTTTCTCCTCAAGTAATGAGGATAATAATATGCTTATCTGTAAAACTGTGTGAATAAGATTGCAATTAATATATAGACCAATGAAAAAAATCAGAAAATTATTGCTAAATACGCATAGCCTGATTTTCCTGGAGCAGATGCAAATGAAACCCCATCTGTCTTCTGCTGGTCAAGTTAACCTGAACTGTGTCGCTACAGGGAAGGGTTATCTTTTTCTAATTTACAGAAAGCCATTGTATGTGCTGAATATGATCTTGACAGTTATCTGGAGATAATATTTTTAACTGAAAGAGCACATATAAAGGGAGAAAAAGATGAATGAAAAAAGAGAGGGATGAAAGAAGACAGGTAGGCAGGAAAGGAATGAATATGAGTAAACAAAAGCTAAACTACTCTTCAGGGTATTAACATATTTAAAGGAATTGGGGTTTGGTAGAAAAATGTAATTGTCTTATTTTCTTTTTGAGATCTATTATAATAGAAATAATCATTAAAGCACTGGGATTATGCCCATGAGTAGGTATTTGGGTTATAATGTATATATCTACAAGTTAGAAACTTTTCTTTTAATACACATGTATTCAATTAATTTATTTTTTCTTTATCACTTCTCTTTAGGGATCTGATTGTGGTGCAATAGGGTGTATTTAATTTGAAAATACTCTTTAAAATACAAATTGTTAAATATATCTCTTTGAAGGAAAGCTGGTTTTGTAATTAAGTACCTTATAATGTTTAAAATATCTGATGAGACATACGTATAGATATATTTAAAATTTTTACAGAAGCCTGCATCATTTAAATAGCCTTATGTAAATATATTGAGAGTAATAAAACCATGAGAGTCGATTTCATCACTTGTTCATTAGTAACCTTTCTCATAGACATCAAAACACTGTCAAATCATTGATGAGTTTTTGTTTTCATTAAAGAGGCTGATGGTAAAGTTAAAATAGTATTTTTAAAAGCTTTTGTATAAATGTATTTTAGTCAGTTGATTTTATTGACATCTATTCTCTACAAAAGAGTTCACTCACCATGCCTTCAATGCATTTTTGCTGTGTGAGCACACCATGTACCAGCAACCAGATTTAGAGCTTGACCACACCAGAGACCTTTTGTCAGTCTCTACCCTACTAACCCAACTGGAACATTATGCTGACCTGTGGTACTGCTGCCCGTAGAGCAGTGTCATCTCTTTATCCACTTTTGCTTTTCTACTTCCTTACTCAATATTCTGTTTGTGTTATCTGTGTTGTATGAGGAACCCTAGTTCCTTCATTTATATATATTCAAGCCCTCTCATTGGACTGCTGAGCATTTTCCAGGTTTTACTATTATTGAGAGCACAGCTCTGAACACTCTTATATTATCTTTTGGACAGCTTGTTGCACTTTTCTGTTGTGGGCTCTGTCAGATGCTGGAGTGCTGGGTAGCAGAGTATTTCTAAGTTTGTCCTTCTTTCTGCTTTTTCTGGCACTTGAGTCATTGAATACTGTTACTCTTAGTATTTCCATTTATAACGCTGCGATATTAGAGGGTGTTCTAAGTTGTCTCACTATTTCTGTTATCATACTTCATCTTTCTACATGTATTTTAAGATATGGTATTACTGTTTGTATGGCAATTATTCATTCAACTTTCGTTTTAGGTCATCTGGTTGGGGAATATACTTTGATTTCAATACTTTTCAATGTATTAAGACCTATTTGAATGCCTACTTGGAATGTTTACAATTTCCATTTTAGAGCATTTTCCCTTATTTTTCCATATATGAAGCATTTTCATTCTGCTTCAAGAACCCCTTTTAGTATTTCTGTTAGTGTATGTATGCTGAAACAAGCTCTCTTTTTTTATTTTTGGAAAATCTTTATTTTACTTTTACTTTACCAGTTCTCATCATTTTTTTTTCTTTATTAGGTTGTTCATGCGCATGTTACAGATTGAAGAACTCATAGAATTTAGAGTGAATAGTAAACCTTTTTGCATGTTCCCAGATTCATTGGCTGCCTTGCCCAGAGGCAACTATAGTTATTCTGTGTACATACCACAGACTGCAATCTACCTAGTTTTCCCAGACTGATGTACGTATCTGCCTATCTACGTATCTAACCATCCATCCTCCTACCCTGTATCTGTCTATCTGCAAATGATAGTAAATGATAACCATTGCTATTTAACAACTATTTGTAATATTTAAATAAACCTTATTGAAATATAATTTACATAAAATGACATGCTTTTAAAAAGCTCTACAGTTTGATGCATTTTAACAGTGATATACACCTTGTAAATTTACCACCATATTCAAGGTATAAAACATTTCTATCATCCCCAGAATTGCTCTTGTGCCCTTTCTAATGAAATCCATTCTGCATAACTCTGGCTCCAAGTAACTTGGGATTTTTGCTCATTGAAAGTTTAGAAATTTATTTTCTAAAGTTTCACATTAATGGAATTGTGTTAGTGTTTTAAGGTAGAGTTTAGATTGTTGATTTGAGATGTTTCTTCTTTGATCAATGCGGGCATTTAGAGCTATACGTTTTCCTCTAAGTACTGCTTTTAGTTCTAGCTCATAAATTATGGTGTATTGTACCTTCATTATTTTTTATCTCACATTATTTTCTAATCCCCTGTCATTTTTCTTGACACATTAAGTTGTTAAAGACTATGGGAAACCAACTCAATGGATTCCTTTAATTCTGCATACCTTTAAACTTCCCAAACT
Source organism: Solenodon paradoxus (assembly GCA_004363575.1). Classification (NCBI taxonomy): domain Eukaryota; kingdom Metazoa; phylum Chordata; class Mammalia; order Eulipotyphla; family Solenodontidae; genus Solenodon; species Solenodon paradoxus. The sequence continues at coordinate 158,538 of RJWH01002306.1, forward strand.
TATTTCTATTATGCAACTTTCGTTTTAGGTCATCTGGTTGGGGAATATACTTTGATTTCAATACTTTTCAATGTATTAAGACCTATTTGAATGCCTACTTGGAATGCTCCACCTGTGCTTAAGAAAAGGTTGTCTTTCTGAATGGAGAGTTCTGTGAATGGGTACCAATTTTTGATAGTGTTGCTCAAATTTTCTATGATCTTGTTGATGGGCCTACTTACTTTTTTCATTAGGTATTGAAGTCATCAGCTAATATTATTGAATTGTCTTTCTTTCCATTCACTTCTGTCAGATTTGCTTCACACACTTTGGATCTGTACTGTTAAAAGCACATAAACTTGTACTGCTAACTGCGTAACAAAATGAACATTTTTTTTTTAAATTTTAAAATGTTCCACCTTGTAACATTTTATATTAAACTCTATTTTGTCTAATTTTAACACAAATGCTCCATTTTTCTTAAAGCTGTTTTTTCCATGATATACTATTTTCTGCTCTTTTGCTTCCTCCTTATCCTCCTTTTATCTTACAGCCAGCATATCATTGAATCTTGGGTTTGTTTTGTGTGCTTTTTTTTTGTCTTTATTTTTGGTTCATTCTGGCATTCTCTTACTTTGACTCTCTTGTTTATTCCATTCATCTTTAATGTTACGCCTGATATGATTGGATTAACATAAATGTGACTGTTTTCTCTATGTCTTTTGTCCTTTTTTGGTGGTAGAGATGTCCTGCTGATGGGGATTAGAGAGATTAAAAAAAAAGTCCCGAACTTTTAACACGTTCATAAGAGACGTATCTTCTTCAACTTAGAGTTGGGGGAGATCAAAATACTGGTGGCATGGAGCTCCTGGTGAGATGAATGAACTGAATCCTGCGGGAGCTACAGGTGAGGGTGGTGTCTCACCTAGACAAGCCATACTTGTCTAGGAAGAAGCATTTTTTGTTTTGTTTTTTTCCCAGCACTTTAAATATGCTGCCTATTGAATAGTCCAGACTTTTGGCTTAAATCTTTCTCTTCTTTCTAGTACCTTGAATCCTCAAGTCCTGCACCTTGACACTTTTAATGGGGTTTAAAGCAATAATGCACATCTTACACCTATCTAATGATAGGCTCCAATGGTTCTTCAATAAAATTAGTTTAAAAAAATGTATGTAGCTTTTCAAGTTGTTCTCTTTGGGAGTTTTATCATCTTATGTTCTGCAAAGTGTATCTTATAAACTTAAGCAAAAATACATGTGTTTTAGTAATGCACATCAAACCAAGATCTGGTCAAATCACCATCAAATTGAAACAGGTGACCATCAAAAAGTTACCAACAGTAGAACTAAAGATGTTTTTAAATGACTCAATAGTGTTTGCTTCATGTATTTGCTAAATAGTATATAAAATTTAAGGAAATTGAGAGATGTAGCTTTCTGTTTCATAAATAACTCTTTTGAGTTTACTTCTTCCCCCACACCAAACTCATTCATTTCTGATGGTCTCTCTGGCATAGTTGTTGAAGTGAACACTTGAATGGATGAAGAAGGAAATGTCTCTGTCTACTGATTTGAGATAAATACCTGTCTAAATTATCCTGACAGATCTCAGGCCCTCTTATCTTTAAACTCAAGTGTTAAAATAAAGATGAAACTCATTATCATATATAAATAACAGGTCTTCTTGACAAAGAAAAAATAACAGGGCTGAATAATAGCTAAAAGTTTTAAGATACGGAAACCAGTCCATCACCATTTTACATTCTAAGTTGTATCTATTCACTGTCTATTCACATCCATCACTTGTTTAAAACATAAATACAGATAGGCTAAAAACTGATGTCTGGCTTTTATGCAGTCATTGAATATGTTCAAAGCTTTTATCCATTATTAAGGGTTTAGTGTTCAATATTATTTAGAAAAAAAGAACACAACAAAAATAACATAATCACAAAGGGCCTAATCCACATAAATTTAACTTAAAGGATAGTTTGCTTTTTATAATAAGAGGTCAGGCAGCATGTAAATTTCTGTATTATTAAGGATAAAAAAAAAATCAGGATCCTAAATTCTACCTTTCTCTGATCATCCCAGACTTAATTTGTAATTATAAAGATCACACACTAAAGAGTTCCTGTCTCCATTGACTTGCTAATCAATTATTTATTTGTTTTACAAATCTCCATTCTATTCCCCAAAACTGACCTAATTTTCACAGCCCTGATTAAACTGAGAACCAAATCACAGGGTTTGTTTTCTTCTTCAGTTCTCTACAGTACTTTGGTTTAGAGGTGAACAAAAATATACAGAAAACCTGTCTGCCTGGAGCTGAGATTTCTTTGCCAGGTTTAAGTATTTGTCAAAACAAAACCTGCTTAAAATGTGTCAAACTTGTCCATTATTCTTAGGATAAAACGTGGACTAGAAAGGCTTAATAGATGCAAGTGAAATAATCATAGCTAATATTTACTCAGGGCTTATTATTTTCACTGTGTTAACATGCTTTGTGTCCCTTATCACCTTTAACTTTCATACCAATCCTATGAAGTATTATTGTTATCTCTATTTTACAGACTGGATGAAAAATTGGCCTAGAGAGGATAGAGACGTTGCTTAAAGTGAAGCAGCTTTTAAACGGGCAAATCAGAATTCTTCGTACATAATTTGATTGCAGAGTTAGTATATATAAGTAGCCTGTAATTCTACTCACTTTTTTTTATTTCTTTTCCAATTGCATATATGCATATGTGATTTAATATGCACATATCAGCTTTAAAATGTAGTTTCTTGTATTCACTTTTTAAGTGCTTGGGATAATAAGCCTTTAAGATTGAATCTATAATAATAATTTGGTTAAATGTGAAATCTGTTTGATTTTTTTCAAACTATTATGTATAATGGCTAAGATGTTTAGTCTAATTGAAATAATGTCAATCATCTAAGCAGTCATGTTTCGCTCTGTAATATCTTGGTTAGTAACATATATATATGACTGTGGTCTCAATAAGCTACGCCATATAGCCTAGATATGCAGTAAATTCTTCCATCTAACTTTGTGTAGTGGTGTCAGTTATGTTCATACAAATGCTGTATTACCTAATGATGCCTTTCTCAGAAAGGATTTCATTAATCACTGTGTATCTCGATGAAGAGTATATGAGACCAATTCTGAGCAGCCAGGAATATTTTTATTCTCTCCTCCAAATCACTGAACTTTTACTCTTTGTAACTACCACTCTGGCACCTTATGCAATTAATATTTTCTAGTAGATTTCCAATAAAATCTAGCTATAGGGATCCCACGTTTTCTCAAATATTTTCTTTTTACAAAGTAGCAGCTAAGTAGATGTTTTGAGTTGTTAATGTCTTGTTTGATTAATAGTCACCAGGTAATATATGGATACCTTTAATTATCATGTAATAAATTATAACTCTTGAAATAGGCATTATACACCAAATTTTATTATAGCTAGTGTACGTAACATTTTGCTAATCCTCATTATCAACCTTTGATAAGACTGATATTGCAAACAAGTCAACTCCAATAGCTCATGACCACATGATGGCCCCAGGTAGTATGAAAAGGATTTATACCATAGTGCTTAATTTTTTTTTAAATATGCACACTTCCATGAATCTGGAATTCAAAGAAATGCCCCTGATATTAGAGTGATTTATTCAGTCAGAGGCAGTGGATAGAAGGGTCAGATTAGAAGTTCCAAGGCAGATGTCAATGTTTTGGAGAAAATAGTGCAGTCATGTTAGTTGACTGATTAGAAATGTTATTCCCTCTGTATACCAGAGTGAACAGAAGAAATATTTATATGTGTCCCTGGGCCAAAAGAATTAGGAAAAAATTATCTGTATCCAGTGACTCATAAATGGTGAATCAAGTTTATGGTAATGAGAACTAGTACCTCAAAATAGGTGAATGTGGAATCACAAATGCACGTATTAACACATAACTAAAATTCAGTAAGCATCAAGGAAAGCCAGTGTCATGAAAGATAAGTGACTAAATTGGAAAGTGGAAAAAAAAATCTAAAGCTACAGTGTTAATGAAGCAAATGCAAGCTTTATAGATGTTTATACATATGTAATATTATATTTATAACATAAATTACATACTTAATACATCTATGCATATATAATATTTATTAATATATATTTGCACACTCAGAGAATGAAAGTGGATATTATGTTTTTGTGGATATGAGGGTGTCTGTTTTAAAAGGTAGTAAATAAATACCTTCAATATAAAAAAACTGTCAAAGAAGAAAATATTTATATAGTCACATGGATAGAATGGACAGATTATTTTTAATTAAAACCTGGAAGAAACTTACTGAGAATAAAGAGAGATAAAGATAAAAATACGAATTATAAAATGCTTAGATAAAAAATAAAAGATCCATTATTCATCTAATAAAATTTCTGAAAGGAGAAAATTGATTTAAAAATGAAAGAATCATGGGTAATAGAAGAAAATATCCTAAGTGAATGAATTCATAGTTATTCTCAAAAGAGTGACCTCCAGCCCTGGAGTATAAAATGATTGACATCAAGCCTTTTGTGAAAAAATATCATTGAACTAAGGCTGATGAGAAAAATCCTAAGATTTTTAAAGAGATTTTAAAATAATTACCTATAAATAATAAGGACAGTATCCCAACAGAATCAAGAAAACCACTGAGTGTTAGATGACAATGAAATTGTATTACAAAATCCTATTCTTAGCCATGACAGCATTCAGGAGAAAAGGAGAAACAAGAATAATTTCACTAACATAAGAACCGAGAATTCGAACCACCCACATACATCTTCTAAGACATTCCAAGAGAATAGATGTCAGCAAGAAGAATTTAAAAATCCCAAAGGCAGATACAGAATTAGAGAAGTAAGGGAGAATAGAAAAAAAAAAACCCAAAACAGAAAGGCTTAAGATTAAAAGCAAAAAGTCATTTGATTGTAAAATATGATATTAACTTTCAGAGTGATCTAAAAGAAAATGATCTAAAAGAAATTGTACACTTATAATACAACACTATGCCAGTTAAACTTAAAACAAAGAAAGTCTACTGTTATGGGTAGATACAAATATAGAAAAATTGTAATCACATGAATGGGAATGTTGCAGATAGCTTGAGGAAAGTAATTATTTCTTAGAACAAAGAGAGGAACAACATAGGAATAGTGTGAAATAATAGCTATACTAATATTTTCCCCTTTACTGTCAAGGAAAATAAAGTTAAGATTTGATATTCCTGGATGGTGGCCAACTGGTTGATATATTATTCATTGTGATTTTTGAGGTATCTAAAATGTTTCATAATAACATATGAAAATATAAATATGTGAATAATGGGGAAATCATGATATCTCATGAAACATTAATAAATAATGTTCTGACTTTCTATTTAGAAAACAGAATTAGAAACCTAAATCATATATATATATATAAAAATACATCCCATATGGGCTAAAGAGAAAAATATAAAGCCAAATATGAAAGTCTTTCAAAGAATAAAACTCATAATTTGACAACATAGACATTACTCTATAGAAGTTAAACATATAAATAAAGGTAAAATTTAAATTGGTAGTTTTGAGGAAAATAATTGTTGTTTCCTCTTTAAGTGACTACAAATAATATCAGGAGTATAAATATACTAAAATCAATAACAAAAAGACAGTTATACAGAAAAAAGACAAAATATTCAAGTAGGCTAAACAGAACATAAGAATATAATAATTTTAATACATATATGACAAGGTAACAAAATAATGAATAAAAGTTAAAATATGTTGTCTTTTGCATTTACAAGAATAAGTAAATATGATTGAGGACATCAATTTCATTAAGATTATAAGAAAACACAGTATCTTATTTATCTATGAAAATAGAAATTTAGAAAGTTTTGTTATGAAATCAGTTTGACAGTAAATCCAAATTTTATACTTGATATGCTTATTCTTATAGTAACTATTATAGAATCATGGAGTTTGCCCAAATATCTAGTCATGCATGTGCACAAAAATTTCACATACATGAATGTTTATGGCAGCAGCATTTGCAATATCAAAATAGTAAGTTATTTTCAATAAGGATCTTTATATGTGTGCAATGGTGCGTTCACACATTGAATTACTATGCAGTAGATTAAAATGTTGAGGTGGAACCTATATAGATATATCTGCAGAAAGTTCCATGTCACATTAGTAAATGAGGGAAAAGTGTTTTGGGGCATCACGTGCAGTCTCATTTCTGATTCAGTCATGTAAAACAAACCCAGATACATTTATGCTACATTCATATGTATATAAATACCAAAACAGAGATCTTGGAAAATTAAGAGCAAGCTATTTCCAATGATTCCTTTTGAAAATGGATATACATCTCTGTTACTGACTCTTAATTTTGTTGTAAATCTCAAATATTATCTAAGTAGTAAAATCTTAGAAAGAATGGCAACTAGGAGTAAAGGAAGGTGTATGCTATGTATTTTTTATTTGCTATTCTTGTTTTTTTAATATTGTTCTAAGGTTTACCAGAAGAATGTATCTACAGATTTTATTTAATGAATACATTTTTTACTTATTACAGCAAGTGTTTTAGTATTAGCTAGAGAGTCTCTATATTTCCTTTAAGTCAAGTATCTAAACTGGGAGACTTGAAATTACTAGAGCAAATCTCTGTGTAATATCTACAGTCCCCTCAGCCCTTCCCCTTCTAGTAGTTTGAAAAACTCCAGGCATTATATCTGCATTCAAGGAAAGAAAAAATTAGGAAGGAAGGGTGTTTGTTCTGTGCATCACTTATTATTCAGGCGGCAGAAATTCCCAGAAACCATCCAAGAAATTGTGGCTTACATCTTGTTGTATGTATCATGTTACATGGGCCAACCTGGCTATAAAGGAGACTGTAAAAACATGAGTTTAGTTTTCCAGATTTCTATGGAACAAGGAAGTCTATAAAGTGCTTGAGGGTCAGTATCAAGCTTATTAGGTTTTACAATTTTTACCTGATAATGTACATTTTACATAAATGGTTGATTGCTTGCGTTTAACTGATAGTGTAAAATATCTGCACTCTAGGTTCTTGCCAAAGAGTATATTTTTTAACTCAATGTCTCTAAATAAATATATATAAATGTGGTCAAGAGAACTAATGCATAGGAAGTCTTTACTGAAGTAGGTGGTCTGTTCATTCCAAATACATTGTTTATTCTCTATGCCAGTCACCCATCTCAACACAATGTCTGCTCTTCAGCTGGCTCCTCCTACTTTTAATTGATTTTAAGTTCCTTTTCTCAAATTGGTCTTGCCTGTGATACCATCATCCTTTCATGAAGAATATTAGAAGAAACAACCCCATGAAACTAATTGTTATGTTTTCTTGCAAATTATATAGCTGTGGTATTGCAGAATAAAAAAAAAGAAAACTCGATCAATTAAACAATTGCTGTGTTTTGAATTTTTTTTTTTTTTAATTTAGGGATCAACATTTCTTTTTTCCTCTGAGATAATAGAGTTTTCAACATGGTTTTTGAGGTCTGTTGTTGTCTTGGTGTTCTATAATTCATTTAATTAATTCTCTCTTGCTGGGGATGAAGTGGTTTCTGATGTTGCTATTATAAAGTTTCAATGAGCATCTCTGTCACTAAATCTTTTTGACCCTCATTGACTATTCCCAGAAGTGGATCAATGGAAAGTGAGGGGTTTAAGTCTTTTACTTTGCAATGAAATAGTGTTTTAAGGGAAGTGAGTGGCATGAACTGGTAAAAAGGAGGCTGGGGAACATTTTATGTGAAGGAACTACAATGATCAAAGAAAGAGCGTGAGCCTAATATACATTTTGGCACAGCAAACATATTGATTGGGTGGGAGTGATGATAAGGTTGGAGAGTTGAAAATGGAAATGCATTCATAAAATATGCTGACAGGCAAGAAGGTAGGTTTGACAGGGGCAATAAACAAAATCTTTCATGATAGTTTGAATGAATTAGACAGGAATTGCAGGAAGTTGACTATCTCTTATGCTAGTTGAGCAGTAGGAGGGGGATAATGTGAAAATGGGTTTGAAGGATGCTTAGCCTAGCCATAGGAAATGTAATAAAATTAAATGAAAAGTGACTGGGGGTAAAAAGTTGCATGAAATGGCACCTGGAAAAATGGAGATGTGATATGATTATCCTTGGGTTTGTATTAAAGTGCATGTTAATGCAATTGTTGTCATATGCATAATGACTATGGTGTGAATTCAGTATCCTAAAAAATCATAGAATCATGAAAACAAAAGAAACAACTTTAAAAAGCCTTATTAGTCATAGCTAAACAAATAATAGTATGGAACAGTATAGAAGGTCAAGAAATAGACCCTTACTTATGAATACATTGTGAATACATTTTTGACAAAAGTGCAAAGACCATTTACAGGAGAAAGAGTAGTCTCTTTCAACAAATGGTTCTGTCAGAATTGTATATCCTCTTGCAAAAATCATTGCACTTCCATCCAAACATGACATCAGATATGCACATTTAATCAAAATGAATCATAAGCCTAAACATGAGTTAAAACTTCTGGGAGAAACGATAGAAGGCATTTTTATGACGATGGTTTAACCAAAGATGTATTTGGAACAATAAGAAAACTGTACTGTAAACGTGTGTTTATATACATTATATGTGAAGAATAACATGTACTCTTTAAGGGAGAATTAAAAGATGAGCCATCAAATTGGACTAGTATCCAGACTATATAAAGTACACTGAAAACTCAACGACAAAATTTAAAACTAATCAATTTAAAACAGATATTGAACAAATCCTTTTTTACTGAAACACTTGACCTGAAAATAAACATCTTGAATGCTGCCCAGCATCATTAGTTATTAGGAAAACGAAAATGAAAACCATAATGAAATAATGCAAAGCACCTATTAGAAGTGTCAAAATTATTTTAAATAATCATACCCAATCAATGTTTGCCAATGAACATAACAACTGGTAATCCCACATGTGGCTGGTGGGAATATTAAATGGCACAACCTCATAGGAAGACAGTTCAGTAGTTTCCTAAAAAGTTTAGTCAACATGGGCAATCTGACTCAATAATGTTAGTCTTTTGCCCAGCACAAATATGTGTCATTTTTCCAGTACAGATATGTGTTTAAACATCCCTGGTACACAAATATTGAGAGGAGTTTTCATTGTAATTTATTTGAAAAACTTAGTATGACCCTGATATTCATCAATAGATGAATGGATAAACAAACGGTGGTAGCTATAATGAAAGAGTACTTAGCATTACAAATTATGAACATTAATATACGCTACATGAATAATGAATTTGAAGACAATTATGCTGAATGAAAAAGTCAGGTAAAAGAGTGCAGAATGTATACGTTATATTTGTGTACAATTCTAGCAAATTCAAACTTGTCTATAATGATTCTGTAGATTCTATGCTCTGTGGAAAAGCGATCAGGCATTACCCCAGTCGATGTCTACAGATAAGTGTTTGGGAAGGCGAGGAAGTAGTCATTATTAAGGTGTATGAGGAGACCATGGGGAAGATGTATTTGCCGGTGAATATTAAACGAGTTTTACACTTTAAATACATGAAGTCTTTTTTACATCATTTTATACTTCAGCAATTCTGTTCTAAAATCAGAGAGACAGAAAGGGGGATGACACAGGAGAAGGTTTAGGGAACTTTTTCTGCAACATTTTCATCTAAAGAATATTCTTCATAGGTATGAAGAATACAGTAATATTAATATAGTGTTTAAATATGTGTAAATATTGTTTTAGTTGTTGTTTACGTATAGGTTGTTTTCAAGTGTTTATTTTGCTCAGATAAATACAACTGTTTTTTTCTACTATCCCCTGGCGGCCTTATTTCACTAAGTATTGTGATTATTCCAATTCATTTTTACCTGGCTAGTTAAGTAGGCTGACCATATTTCCTTGATACAATGATGGAGCATTGAAATGACATAAAAGGGTTGGGGTTATGTGTTGGTGTCTAAGGGGAAAGTAGGAAGTGGAGTAATTCAAGCAGGAGCAACAAGTTAAGTCCTCTGTGAAGCCTATTGGTGATCCCATAGTAAAATCGTTTCATCTGGCGGGATGTCATACAAATGGCCAGGGCTGGTGCAAGGAATTAAGGCACCTTAGGAGAAAACCAGATTTATCACCCTACTCAAAATGGCCTGCCTAGAACACATGCCGCTTTCACCCTCCTAATGCCAGAAATGCCCGTTAACTCCTGCAGTGCCAGAGATCACCCCACAGTGCCAGAAATAACTCTCACAGTACTTACGTGTGACTTGACCATGCTGTGGGGTTCTGTTCCCTTTGAAGAAACAGTCATGCTGGTTCTGGGGTCATCCTCCTGCTCTGTGGCCCCTTTTTTCTCAAAGGGTCAGGAACAGCTGTAAGGGCTGTGGCTGCCAGAGTCAGCACCAGCAGGGATCATCTTTAACGCAGGGTGAAAGGGGCATCTGTTTGGTAGAACTTCTCAGCAAAGTGGGCGCTGGGCAACTCAACTGTCTCAACTTTTACCCCTCTTTAAAGACAGTCCTGGTTTATTAAAAATGGAATAAAATTGATGTTTATAGAAAAATGACCTGACAGTTGGGAAATAATGAAAAACAACGGTACTGTCCCTTTTGAAATGGTGTATATGGTCGGCCCGTTTTGAGGGCCTGTGCCCTGTGATCGGTCAGTGCTCCTCCATTGTTCTTAGAGCTTATTCCCCATTGTGGGCGTGTCCTACATCGCGATCCCTATAGGTGAATAAAAGCCCAAGGATCCTTTAGGATTGAGTTTGGTAGATACACTGTAATACCTGCGAGTGTCTCCCTCTGGGCATCAGAGCAGCGCGACTCGGCAGTATGGACCCTTTAGGGTCCAAGAGATCCTTGATCATTTTGAAATTCAAACATGCTCACACACAAACACTGTGTTGACCACTCTGAAGGGTGCACAGCTTTCTCAGTAGAAAACGCTTACCTGAATGTACTGTCTACTTGTCCTCAACCTCTGTGACCTGGTGCCCTCCAGTCTCTCTCAGGAACTTTCTGGAAGGCAGGCCTTTCTCCTGCCTCTGCCCAGCTCCCAGTGGAGTGCAAGGCATCCTCCCCAGTTCTCTGAGTGTCCAGACGTACTTGGCATTGGAATGAGTTAGTTAGAAGTGTGGAAAATTGCCGTATTGTCATAATTTCTCAGGTAATTCAAAGGTAGGTTTTCGAATAAAAGCAATGGACATATTAACGATGGTCTAAATGGTTTACAAATTGCTCTTATGAGTACAGCTTAGGCTGAACAGAGTCATGCTATCCATGTACTCGTCAGACTTTTAATTAGAGCATTATTTTAAAAAGTAATGGGTTCTTTTAATCTGTAATGGAACATGGACTCACAGGCAGTCAGTGATTAAAATTAAACCTTATTTGTCTTTTAATACAGTGCTATATGCTTGTGTAATTGAGTAGGGATCGATGCCAGTTATGTGATGGACAGTAAGCTTATCCAACATGATGGAGATAGATTTCAAAGAAGACAGACTCTGCTGTTTTTGTGTACAAGAGAATGAATAGACCATATCAGCAGCACTTAATTATTCTGTAGGTAATTATTCATTTGAGGAACACAACTTTTCAGAGAACAGAAAAGAAGACAGACCTATACAATTACTATTTGTCTAAGTACACTGGTGAAAACCATAATTAGTTTTCCATTTGCATGAAGTGACTTTAAAAAAAATAACAAGGAGTTAAATGCATGCATTTAGGAACAGAAAGTTTGGGTGTGAGTTAACATAATATAAGCTGAATTTTAGGCAAAAGTACAAGTGATAATTTCTCAAATTTAAATTAAAAGCTAATCAGAGTGTTAAGAAGGAAGTTACTTAACATGCAAAGTTTCATGAAATATATTCTGAAAACCCAGTAGGAGATTCCATTATGGATGTTTTTCAGACTTACTTGCAGGCTAAATTTTATTTGTATGTGTGACTTTAATTAGAAGAGCAGTCTCTGTGTTATTGTCTCTCTTAAATAATGATCTGTATTTTGTTTACAAAACCAAACTTATTACTATGACTCCTACCAGTGTTAATGAAAAAGAAAAATGCCATCATTTGTGAACTGTAAGAACTGTGCCAAACTTGCGTCTTTACATAGAAAGATTGTTCCTCTTTAATTTTATAAAGCAAAGACTCCTTTCTAAAATGTAGATTAAATAATTGAAGTGAAAAGATGGATTACTCCACTCATATATCTCAACTTTGGCTTGAATTAACCTCTAAGTAAACATTATTTGATTTCTTGTCATTAATATTTCCTAGGACTGAAAATCACAAAGCATGTTCTGTTTGAACCGCCCTTGTTTACTGTATCATATACACCAGACAACGCTCACTCTGGTTAAAGAACTTGCTGTCCATCCCACACCTGTTCCTGCACAGGTGGGGATAGACATGCTTTCCCAACTATTTGAAATGCCGCCTTTACTCAACTCTCAATCCTTGCTTCCAATAGAAGCATTGAGGGAGGAGGATGTCTATGGACTTCCACCAGAATGTACCCTGTGCTTCTTTAGTGCCAATACTTTGCTTCTGTGAATACTCTGAATGACTTATGATCCTAAGGTCAAGCATTTTACTTGTGCATAGGACATCTCCTTTTTCATGTGTTTTTATCTCTAGTCCATTCATTCTGTGTCCTCCATTTTCATTTATTCCTGCTAAGAAAAAGTATACAATCTCAGACATAAAACATGAAAATTATTTTTTGTTTTTACACACCAGACAATTTTTTTTTGCTGAAGCATAATCATGCTTAAGATTTCTTTAAACTTTGGAGATATATCTTCCCTAAATGTTTTATTTAAAAAATAATCAGACACATTTCAAATTAAAATAATTTTACAGTGAACAACTATTTATGCATATCCCAAGTCTTACAAAAATAACTATATTCTTAGACTTTCTTTATCACCTATCAATAATCAGTATATTCCCACTCCTTATCCATGAATTAATATTATCTTTTTTCATTTCGAAAATAAATGATAAAAACCAGTATGCTTTAAGGATATAATTTTGTTTGATTTACTATTGAGTATGCCCATGAATGTATAAAGTTAAATGTTAACTTGTAAATATTTCATATACATTACAATTTTCATCTGTAAGATAAAAATGATTTTTGTCCTACAGGGAAAAATGACCCAAAAAGAATATAGTTTAACTACTATAAAATGTCAGTCTATTTTTATATATCTTTGTAATGCTATCCTCACATTTTTTTTCAAGCACTTTCTTAGAATCTTTACCAACCTCTTTTTTTCTCTCATTAAGAAGTTAAAGAGTAGACAATCACTATGCTTTTATATGATACTAACATTTTTTAACTTTTGATGTTTATTTTTTTCACACTTTCTGTCAGATCTTCCCCATTATCACATGAAAGTGTTATTTCTTCCTATAATAAACTTCTTGTGATCCCATTTCTCTTTTTAAGTATCGTTCTATTTATTTTCATTTTATAGCAAAACTCATCAAAATAATGAGTGTACTCTCTATTCTCTTGGGCGCAACCCATAGGGCTATCCTCCTCAACTCTCCATCAAACTATATTATCAAAGATTATCCATCCTCCCCACAATATTGAATGCATCCCACATTATACGTATTGACGGTATTTCATAGAATTTGTCTTTTCCGTTTCATTGAAACCCTTTCATCCTTGACTTCCAGTACACTGTTTTCTCCTGGTTTTCCTCTTTCACTGAATGCTTTTCTTAAACTCCTTTGCCTGCTATTTTTCTTCTTCCCAGCATATTACCGATTGCCCCAGAGTACATCTGGGGTATGTGGATCTTAATGGACATTGCATGTGCTATACTTTAAATCTCCATGTAATTGAATACAATGATGCTTTTTAAAAATTTATCAATGGACTATACTGGCTATTATATAAATGTATTGCTCTCCACTTTAATTTTTCATATATGTATACTGATCTCTACATAAGTCAGTGCTGTCGTGAATTTAAATCTAAATAAATGCTATCAAGTATCTTTATGGTGTTGTAACTTCCTACATAATTGGATTCTAGTCTACCATATTTGGAAATAAATTTGAACTTTTATTTTAGCCTTACCATCATTTCATTTGCAAATAATAGAATTGTGATTTGCACTGACATTGTCTTATAATTTGAAAACATATACCAGTCATGCTTATCTGCCAAACCATTTTTTCATTTCATTTTCAAATGTATAAATAGTCAACACAAATATACCCTGAATACATTTTCCTTACAAAGGCATAGCAATATTAATAACATTTCAACATTCACCATGAGGACTTTTTCATGCTCTTGGAAATTTCTTGGTAAACTTAAAGGGAAATTAAACTGAGGTTTTTAATTCTGTGACTCTTGTCACACAGAGAAATTGCATCAATGATGTACATAATAATTACCCATTTTGTGTTTTACCTGCATTTTCTCATCCTTTAAACTGAGATCTACCTAATGGTATTGATTAAAAATAGAGGACTTCAATTTAATAGAATAACCCTCCCTCTCATTTTAGCCAGAATTGTTTTCTTTTTCATTAATTTTATTGAAGGAACATTGCATCATGATATTATACAAGTTTAAAGTGTGCACCACTATAAATCAATATCTATATATAATGCATTAAATTCCCAGTCCAGTTCTTACTTACCATATAATGAATCCCTTTTACTCACTTAGCTCAACCCCTTCCTCTTCCCTGTTGTAACCACTAATTTGATTATATAGACTAAGTCTATTTTGATTTCATTTAAGTAATTTGTTTGCTTGGTTTCTCCATATACCACATATGAGTGAATTCATATATCTGTCTTTCTCATTCACTGACTTCTCACATGTATTAACTCACTCAGGCACTTTTCATCATTTTCAACGCAGTGCCACTGATCATTTAGACATATGTCCTGGTCAATTCTACATGGTCCCTTGGTCACTATACAAGATGTTCTTTTTTTTCTGCATCTGTGCTCTTGCACTGCATTGACACGAAGGAACCAACCCAACACAAAATGGAAAGTGAGCATTATGAAATGTATGGTGTAATTTCAGTGAAACGTCCTTGAGACCTATTGTTCAAAACATTAATTCTCTCTCTTTGGGAGTTTACCCAAAATCTAAATCCCACAGGAAATATTTGGTTGGTTTGATGAGCAAGCAGATTCTCGATAGGTCATAATTTTCTTGAAAACTATAAAAATTGCAGTGGAAGTTTTTATTTTGTCATATCCATAGTCACACTTGCAGATGTCATGTACATGTGTCCATATAACTCTAATGAGCAATGAAATCACCCTTACACTTTAAGCTTATATGTACCCTTGGAGAGTGCTTCACTAATCACTATGTTTAGATTTATGTCTTTTCTGACTTGGTTGCTATTTTCCCTTTTGTTTTTGAAATTGTTCTTATCTCTGACCTATTTATGAACTCAAACGTAAATCTCATTTCAAATAATCACTTTATAACCCCTACCATATTCCATGCCTGCAAAATCACTCACCTTTTAGGTCTAGATCACTTCAGATTATTTTCATGAAATAAAACATTGTAGGAAAATAACATTTAAATTTTAAAAAATATTTAAATGGCAAAGTGTAAAGGCTACTTCCTAACAAGAGTGGCACATATAATTGAGCCAAGACAACATCATTGGAAACCAGTAGTTTCTCAATATGAGCCCTCATATACCCATACTGTGGGATTTCTGATTTCTTATGGGTTTATTCGAAGAGTAGTCCTTTCTCAGCTATTCTTCATAAATCTGCTATGTCTGATTTTAAGACTGAGTTCGATCTAATATTTTTTTCTTTGAATTTGGAAATTGGATAATAGGCTCACTTCCCACTTAACTACTCTAGACTAGGTGAAACTCTTTGTTCACTGGCTGAATAAAGTCCACCACATAATTTGCTCCTGGGACTAAGGGCTTCCAGATCAGAGATGTTCTCTTCATCTCTACAATGAAACCACAGTAGCCCCTTTTTTAGTTCTCCAGATAGCAGATGCTCAATAAGTGTGAAAGAAAGTTGGAGAAAGGAAGAAAATCAATCCCAGAGCCATAGAATTAAGAGAAAAATCCAGAGTTAGCTGTCTGAGAATTTATGTTCTTCAGTAGTGTCCGTTTACGTTAAAAGTAAAAGCATCTGTGTGGAATATTAAAGAGAATTTAAAATGTCTGCTTGTTATATGTAACTTCCCCATTCGTAACTTGAGTCTTCTGCAAACGTGAACTTTCATTTAAAAAATTTTTTTTTTGTAATAGCAGTATGTCTCTTTAGGCAATTTTTTGAAGGAATGCTACTGTCCTTTACAAGTGTGAAATATCTTGTTCCTTGGCGACTGCTTTCCAACACACCTGAGGCATGAAATAATTACCCTGAATATACTACCTATTTATCCTACTGCTCTGTATTCACTAATACTCACTCATGTGTATTATTAACTCACTCACGAATTTTTCATCATTTTCAAGAGAGTGCCACTGATAATTTAGACATATGCCCTGGTCAGTTCTACGTGGTCCCTTGGTCACTATATGAGATGTTCCTTTTTTCTGCATCTGCTCTCCTGCATTGCATTAACATGAATGAACCAACACAACACAAAATGAAAAGTGAACATTACGAAATCTATGGTGAAACATCAGTGAAACTTCCTTGGGACCTATTGATCAAGACACTAGTTCCCTTGCTGATTTAAATGCCATACCAGTTAGCAGAATTCCCTCTTGAAATTCCTTTATTATGAATTTTTTTTTAATCAATTCCTTTTCTGAAGTCAATAGTAAAAAAACATTTCATTATAGTTACCCTTGAGGATCTTGATAATACGATTAAATTTTAAATACATTTAACCTTTCTTTTTCATGAATTAGTATGCAATCAAAGGCAAATGTCTTTTGAAAGATCTCAACCCTGAATTCATGATTTTTTAAATACCTAAATATTGTGAAATTAAAAAAGGCTGTTAAAAACTAAAAATAAATTTTATTGATTTAACGTGAACATTCAAACCATAAAGAGTTATAGAATCAGGGTAAAATCCCCATAACTTACCAATTTGTTTTTAATTTGACCTTAAGTAAACTTCGATTAATAATAGCCTGGTTTGAAAACTGATAACTGATCGACTGTCTTAAGAAATACATGTTCCTCTAAATGCCCGTCTGTCTTTTTTTATTTTATTTTATTATTTTTAGAGGAAGGAAGCCAACAAGAGTGAAGACAGTATAGCAGGCAGACCCAAAAAACATTTTTTTTTTTTTTTAGTTTTTTATGTTGTTTTTCCTTGAGTCCTCGAGGTTCATGTGGATGATGCCGCAGCCACAGACTTAACGTCTGAGCCACAAGGGCTCACCATTTAGACATTCAGCTTCATGGGACAGAGGATAAAAGCACTGGGTGGAAGCTGACAGAAATTTTATTGTCAGATGAGAATTCTGTGATCACTTTCTTGGTCACTGGTCTTAGAACCTGTCAGTGGAACTAGGAATGGAAAATATCCCAGGAGGTCTGATGATTTACCAAAAATCCGAATTAAAATTCAGGAAACTATTTTTAGCCTCTCCAGGATCATTTGCCCAGCTAGAAAAAAGAGGAGAGCCAGACATCAGTTTTTCAGGTATCACATGTTTCTGTAGCCAGAAAAATGCTGTGTTCCTATTTATGATGTAGTCATCGCCTAGATGAATATAAAATTGTTTTTTCAATGATAGGAAGCTGTTTTATCCCCTTCCCAAGAGGTTTCATTTTGTTTTGAATAAACTAATCATGGGAAATTCAACCCTCATTTTTCAGAAATATTTCTCATTCACTGTTCAAATAGGTTCCAAGCACTGGTGTCAAAGAACTGCTGTAGCTCATCTACAATGAGATAAATAGCAAATATCCATTTCCAACTATTCAAAGCAATTTGACTACATTGTGACATTCATTTATCTGACTACTTTTTTAGTACTTTGCATATTTTCAAAAATATCAATCTGACCAGAAATTAAAAATCAAGTTGGTTCTCTCTTACAACAGCCTTGGATGTACTTCCCTGTAGACTTTGAACGAATGCTGTGCAGTAGAGACTCAGATCTTCAGAGAGAGAATATTTAGGCCACTACGACTCTTCATTTGTCTTCTTTGTCCCGTAGTCTAATGCCAATAATTTTGAAAGAAGGACAAAGCAGAATTAAGTGCAAGTAAAGGATCTTGTTCTTTCAAATCTTAGTCAATAATTGCACTGTTATCAATTACGTTCTCTACTTAAACATCATAGCTTCTAATCCTCCTAATTAAAGTTGTCTCAGACTCCCCACAGGAAGAGCAATTCAATTAGTTAGATTTTTTGCACACGGGTCACTCAAGCAGTGTCAGGTAACTATACTGAAGTTCCTTCACGACTAATTCGATATAACTTTATTCAAATGGTTGCTTTGTGTGAGAGTATTTGTAAAAATATTTTTTGGGTTTTCATAGATACCTGTGTTTTGATGTGTTCGGGATCTCCTGGTAGGACTCTGAATTCAATCTGATGACCTGCTTGGCGTGAAGCAGGTTTTAGCAGAGGCCTGTGTAAAACCTGTACCACGTGTTGGGGGAAAGAAAGTCAGAGTTCAATAACCATGTTAAATGCAGATGCCATGGAAGAAAACAAGGAAAAGGTCTTTGGCAACAACTCTTGGAGATGGAGAAAAAATTGTGTAGGCGCCCTACACTCTCTGCTTCCTCCAAGCTCTAAAGGGAGAAAATCATACTGAAATGCACATGGCGGCACATTGCATCCAAAGCCAGGGAAACATGGAGCAAAAGGAAAAATGCAACTTCGAGACAGTAGGGAGGTGAATTAAGGTGGCAGGTTGTGACCTGTTAGAGTAACTTCTGCCACCTGGAATCTTTTTTAATCCAGCGTATTAATGCTGGCTAAAATTACTTTCAAAAAGTCACATGTGGCTTTCTACATGTTCATGCACTATGATACCTACAACTGTGTCAGTTAAGCCACTTCAGATGCATTTTTGGAAAATGATACAGAAAAGAAACCATTAAATGTGTGGTGGTCACTGAAAACTCTTTCTAAAAATATCATTCCATTTTTTAATGTCTATGCTATTTTTGATAGCTTCAAGTTTCAGTAATATATATCACCACTAAACTTGACATCAGTCAGGGAAAATGTCCTTCCCTCACTTTTTTTTTTTTTTTTTTTTTTAAGCAAAGGTACAGGCAGGAATGATGGCAATTCAGCAGGAGAGGGGAGGAGAAAGGAGTATTTTATTTAATCTTCATTTCATTGTTCTCACACTGATTGTTTCCCCTCTCACTCCCACCTCGGACCCAGGACTCAAACTCAGGGGTGTGTGGCCTGCACTCCTTCGGAGGCAATTACCTAACCACTGCTCCATCAGGGGTTGCCGCTTCCCTCACAATCTTAACAGAGTTCCCTGAAGCATTCACCACTGTCACCACATGATTGAAAATACAATCTCCACATCAGTTGACTTGGATAATAACACAGAAGAGTTCTTTGACCTATAAGAGTTCATATTTACTTAGAAATTAATCAATTATTTAAGGAAAACTGGAAAGAATATATAGTCATTTGACCTCACTACTCATTTTTGTAGTATATGTAATATGCTAACTTAGCAATTTTTCTGAGAATCTTCGGTGTGTGTGTGAAAAGCTTCATGATTCTTGAAAATTCCAATTATCCACCTATAGATCATAAAAGCAATATAATAATAGTCTATTAAACTAATGGTAATCATAATCCTAATAGCTATTGTATTTTAAACATTAAATATAAGGTAATTTATTTGCTGATGTGTATATATATATATATATATATATTTGTAACTATTGATCTGTATCAAATGGAAATCAGGGAAATTCTTTGGTCATAGACACTCTTTAATCCATGTGGAAACTGTGGCTTTAAGAGATTAAGTATCTTGTTGAAAACCAGAGAACTAAATATCAAAACTGGGAATCTTATTTTGGCTAGAGCTAGGTCATGTTTTTCTCTATCTGGGCAAAGAGAGAGATTTTTCAAAGGGTAGGGAAAAACTAGAAGAAGAATGAAGAAGGAAGAAACTAGGAATAAAATTTTATTCTTTAGTATTGTTTTGAAATGTATTTGTCAGAATTAAATGTTACTTAAGAAATAGTTCACCAGTAGATAATATTACATCCCATCCTTGACACCATAACTCTTTTAAAATAGTCAAGATTGGATTTGCTTTAACTGATCCATTTGAAATGTTTGTTATTTCATAACATGTTTACTGCAAATCATCCTTTTAGGTGTAGCGACAAATGGAAATTAACCATTATGCTTTAAAGCTATCTTGTAAAATTTACTATAATTTGCTAATATTTATTTGAACGAGGAAATATGCCTTTAGCTATGCTCTCATTAAAAGAAAACCCAAAGTATCTTTATGCAGGTTGTGTTAATTAAAGCTAGATCAGAGATGTCATAGTGAATTAATTATCCCAACTGTGGATAAAATCAACCTACTATGGTAAACACTTTCAAGTGAGTACAAACATTTTCTGTAATAAATATTTAATACACATGGTTTCTTCTAACATCAGTGTCACATATATATATATGTGTGTATATATACACATGTGTGTATGCATACACACATTTATATACACACATACATAAAATTATTGCAATATCACAAACTGTCTTTAAACAACTGTCTTTATAAGCAAACAAACTTGCATAAACTCAATTTCATGATAAAACAATACATAATAGAAACAGATTTTACCTTCATTGAATAGTAACTGGTATGTAAATATTTGCTAATCTCTCTCCTCCCCTTTTTTACCTAATCTGCAATAATGTATCATCAGGATTTCTCAACTCAAACCATTGTGTCAACAAACACCTTTTCCTTTGAAGATCTCTGCTACTCCCCAGGTCAATTCATTGCCGTTTCAGTTTCTTTTTAGGCACTCCTCCAAGTCAACTCCACATCTGGGTTGATAGATATGAAGCGCTGCACTCAAGCATTTCTGAAGTAATATTAAACAGCTCATGAGTCATTTCTTTGTACCTCATTATAACGGTTTATGCCATATGCTTGGTTTTAACCTCTCTATTGATTTAAATATATGCAATCATTAGTAGCATGCCCTAATTGAGTGGTTAGGTTCACTGTCTCCAGCCAAGTGCAGTCCACATACATCCCAAGGACCTGGCTGCACATCCCAGGACTTGAGGAATAACCAAAAGGAACAACTAGGTACAGTTAAAAAATAATAAAAATATTTCTTCCTCTTCTCTCCTGCCTGCTTGCCTAATTGCCTGCCTTCCTGCCTATACCTGTCCTTTAACAAGAATAATAAGGAAAAATAAATCATTACTAAGTTAGAACACCAACTTAAACCCCACAGGAGTGTCCTTGCAAATTGTTATTGAATCTTACTTTTTTTCAAAACCATGAAAAGCAATTCCCTGGACAAATACATCCATAGAGATGTTTGATTTTTTCCATACAATGTTAAAAAAAAAAAAAAAAACAACTACTTCTCTACATTTAAACAGTGACTGATTTCATGTTAAAAAAATCATTCTGAAATGATTCTGTCTTCTCTTGAAAAAGATCTGAGGATGTGACCTCACTGGGCCTGTGTTGCATTTCCATGTGACAATATTGCTTCCTTACTTGGCATAGACTCCTTCACCTTCATTGCTTTCCCTCCTGTGTCCTGGAGTCATTATTCCTCACTCACTCAAGATGTCTGCTTTTCCCCTCTAAGAATGTGGGTTTATAATCCTTCTTTTAAAGTATGTCATACATTTGCTCAAAAACCAGTGAAGTCTGTGAATAATACACCCGAGATATTATACCATCTTCACACAGAAATAATGGAAAACTTAGAAGATATTCTGTGCAATAAAGCTTTCCTACAGTAGATACAGCTTTTATGAATCACTTAAGATATTGCCAGATATGTCATTAAAAATGAATAATGTCTAAAGTAGGAAGGAAAAATAAGTCTACTTGTGAATTTTTCGTTTTTGTCAAGTATAATTTGTAAAGGGAGACTTCTCTCTACCATAGGTTTCAGTATATCAGCTTTTCTGCATGCTAAGCTCTGCAAAATTTATGAAAGTCATGCATATGGCTCTGAGGACTTACTGTCATTTCTTCTTAAGCAACAATGAAGATGGAAGGCAGTAGTAAGCATTAATAATGGAAATAAAATTGAGAAATAAAGCATAATATTCAATTTTCTAAATTACTTTTTTATTATTTTATTTTGCTGGATTTTTTGGTGTAAATTGTCATCAACTTTGTGTTTGTTCCCCTCTAGAAAAACAGATGACCCATAATATAACATTTTATGATTATTGTATTGAATGTATTTGTACAACTAATTTTATACCAGATCTGCTTGAAAAAAGCAAATTTAGGTTTCTGTTTTGATCTAATGCCAAAATTAGAAGCTGTGATATCAAGATTCAGTGTAATAAAACTGCTGAAAATGAAAAGTAATTTGTTTACAAGTCTCACTATATTCCAAATAACTGGAAAACATGACAATGATAAGGTATACAGAAAAATTTATAATATTGATGAAATAGGCTGTAAACATTCAGAAGTGTGAGTTCTACATAAAGTCAATAAGAATGTAAGATAATAACTACTATTCCTCTGGTGAAGTAATTTCTTGGTTTATATTAGTATTCATCAGGAAAAATATTGGGTTTAGTTTATAGTTTTCTTCCCCTTTACTTTACAATGTATGTTTAGTGAAGGCATTCTATTTAAAAATGATCATTATGATCCCTTATAATTTTTCTTATTACTCAGATAGGGAGTTTAGTATAGCACTCAAGATTGCAGACACATATGAATGGAATCCTAACTTAATAGCTGTAAAAAACTGAGCAAATTAACTTCCCTGAGCTTCAATGCTCTATCTCTTGGGGTAATGTCTGTAAAACATTTCACCTGGAATATTTTATATTTATATATCTGTAACTGTGACTTTTTCTATATCTAAAACTTTACTCAAATGAGCAAATGTGAACATGCATATATAGTGTTTTTTGTGATCTAGTAAAGTTTGGAAAATGACAGAATATCTTCCTTTGGCATCCTTTGTGATGATTTTATATTCTTTCATTGTGTGTGTTAATCATCATTTATTGTGAGTCGTCTGTCGTTGGACAGTTAGGATTTTTCCAGTAGCCTGCTTTGATAAGTATAACTGTGGCTATCTTTCTTTTAAGTATATCTATATGCAGGTTTGTCTAATTAAAAACAAGGCATTGAATTTAGCACTGCTCTATGTTCCTAGGCATGAAAGGATTATGTATACTAAATATAAGATCATGTGTTTCCTTTATATATAAAATAGAGCTTTAAAAGTCAAAAAATTATAAATGATGAAAGAAGATACTCAGAACTGTAAGTTGTTAAAATGAAAATAAAATAGTCTACTATTTAGCTAGTTCGTATTTTTAATATAGGTTATAGTTTACCAATGTGATAAATCTGCTAAATATTTAATTATTTTATGCCAGTTGGAGTTAAAGTAACTGTTTTAGGTGTGGACCCTTAATTTAATTATCCTCAAGAAATGCAGTCAGTCATGGTCGCTCTTCTTGTGAGCACATATTTTGGAAGCTATCTTTTCAATATGAATGCACTGTTAGGATTTCTGTAGTCACTGTATTTCAAAATATTGAAGGAAATATTCTTTTCTACAGAGAGAACTTCTTTGGTGGAGAGCAACTGACATGGCATTTTTATATTTTCGCTTTATACCATGCATTAGAAAGATATGGAAATCCCTGCATAATTTTAAATAGGGCATGTCAAACTTATCAGTTATTTGAGAACAAGAAACTAACCAAGCATGGGGGAAAATACCAGAAATTGAATCTCAAATTGGAAGAAATTATAAGAGCTCCACCAATGTTGACAGTTCAAAGGAAAAAAATAAAGTGATTAACTTAGAGTTCAAGGAAACTTTTTACTACACATTTTTAGTTGTGAAAATATAGAGTGTCATTTATATTTATAAAGAGAGTGTCAATAATAAGGGCAACAGAGAGCTGTTTAAAAACATAGAAAGTAAAAAAAGAAGCATGTATTCTATCATTTTATGTTTACACAGTTTTGAAATAAATGTGTCCATAATTATGGAACTATAGTCCATTAGTATGTAAACATGAGAGTCATTGTCTTTTGAAAGTCTTGCCAACATTGACAGATAACTTCAGTAGCAATTACAGACGTAAACAATAATTCTAACCTGAAAAGATTTTTTTGAGGTACGCTAAAATGATAGCTAAAAATTCATGTAGTATTTGCTATGTATCATGTATAGTTTCTTAGCACAGTGACTGAATTCATGAATTCATTTAATCCACAGAATTAGCCTGTGACTAAGGCACTGTAATGGCATCAAATGTTCTCTCTGTTTAACAGAATGGGAAACTGAGGAACAGAAAAGATAAAAATACCTGTCCGAGGTATTGTTGGAATCTGAACCTTGACTGTACACTCTTGGAGCTATGTGGGATGGTCTCTTCCAAAAAGTCATGACATTGATCCACATGAAGCTGTAGATATGAAATTCAGATGATATTATGAAGTCTTGTCTAACAAAGGGAATGGAGTTCAGATATGGTTATAAAATGCACCATTCTCAACTCCTGTTTAAAAATGATCATTGTGAGTGTCTGCTTTTCAAAACCACAACAAGACCTTTATGTGCTAGAATTGAAGGTAACTCAATAAAGTCTAAGCTAGCTATTTAATCAAGAGAAAGACAGAAGAAGTGATTAAATCACTAGTAGGATCATTCCCCACCCTCTGGCTGATGACTGATGTGTCTTGGCTCGGTCAACAAGAAGGAAAATGTGCCTTAACCTGAAGCACATATTAACAAGAGTTCATCTGCTTCAAGTTTTAGATCCTCCTCTTCAAGTGCCTATGAAAAGTGTATGCATATTAATAAAAGGGATTACTGAAACTACAGAAATAAACATTATGTAATTTTAGTTACTGGATGCATTATAAGAGAAAATTGGTAGGAAACTATGAAACGTGCCAAGATTCAGGTTATTTGACTCTTGGATCAAAGCATTTCTTCTGTCATGCTATTAGTGACATTTTTTTGCAGTCTATACACCTTCAATGAAATTAATTATGCAAAGAAATCAGGGAAATAATTCAATAGATCATTTACATAAATTGTTGCAATGAGTATTCTAGCAAATTATTGTTTGTTTTTTTCTTTTTAAAAAGAGGAAGGAGAGAGAGGGAAAAAGAAGCATTTTGAAGGAAAGAGAGAAGGAAGGAAGGAAGCACTTTTATTTATTTATTTGCTTTTGACTTTTTTCCCCACCCCAGTTCTCACACTTGGGACTTGGGCTTTTAATGGTCTGTGTTTCTGTCACAGGCTTAGTGCCTGAGTCACCAGAGCACACTGGACACTTAATTATTAATTTTTAGCTTATACATCCAGAAGAGCTTCACCTATTTCTTTTCTTTTCTTTCTTTCTTTTCTTTTTTTTTTTTTTTTAAGAAAAGGTACAGGCAAAAATGAAGGTAAATAGACAGCAGGCAGGAAGAGAGAGGAGGTAAAAGCATCTATTTTATTCCATCGTTCGTCTTTGGTTTCTCCCCTCAAACCCAGGTCTTGAACCAGGAACCTTGGGATGTATATGGACAGAGCCTGATTTAACTCACTAGGCATGCAGGGCACACCCACCTATTGCTTATAAAATCTGCAATACTTTTTTATTTGTTATTGAAGAATTAACTCTGGAGAGTCTTAAAAACAGAAGTACAAGCATACTATTTATTTTTGGTGTTACTTATGTATTTGGACACATAGGACTGTATTGGTAATAATTATTTGTCACTGGGAGTTGAAGATAAAGTAAAGGAGACTTGGCTCATCTAGAAATTGCTCTAAGATGCATAACTGCTGAATATCAAATGCACATCTGCAAACTTCTGGACCAGTGGGCACGGCAGTCTGATAATGTTCTGTAAACTCACCGTTATGTTAAGGTAACATGATCTTACCCTAAGGATTTCTGCAGAAGTCAAGAGGATAACAGTTCAAGAGAGTGAGGAAGAGAGAATGTTTCACTGGAAGGGGCTGCTTAGGGCTCTTCTAGAATCACACTGTTAGACTCCTTACAGGCTCTTTGTCTGTCTGGAGCGTGTGAACCTAATTTCTGAGTCATTTTAAATGACTGCACTTATTAAAGAACCCCTGTCTTCAAACAGATCTTGGACAAAATCTGCCAGGTGAAGGCTTCCTTGGAATTCATTTAGATTTTTATAATCAAACTTTCTGAAACTCTGCTTACATGTTGTACTCAGGACGTTAGATTTTCTTTTCAGCGGTAGGAGGTTGTTCCATGCTGTCATGGTCTATTACTTTGCTTTCTAAACTCTTAATTTTCAGTTGAATCTGATTGTTCATATTATTTCCTCTTTCATTTTTCTTCTAAGGTAAAAATCGTAGAAATACCAATAAAACACATTAATACCATACCACCAAAATTTAGAAAAAATGGCCGGTTAAAGAGAGATAGCCATAAAGAGAAAACCCCATTGTTGCTTCAATGCCTTTTTTTGATTCTCTTTATATTTTCCCTTTCAAGTAAACATTAACTATCCATATTTAATTAAAGTAGAGGAATCCTGTAAGGGTGAAATGGACAACAGGACAGTTAACAAGTGTAGTAGCACAGTGAGGTGATAAGCAAAATGTTCTTTATTTCCAGTAAACTTTGGGCAACATAAGGACATAGGAGACATAATATTCAGGAAGAGTTGTACTGAATACTGTCAATATTTCAGGAATGAGTTAGTAGATATTGTGACCAATGGTGACACTTAAGAGAACAGATTTCAACTTGAAAATGTATCTTTATATTTGATGTTACTATGACATTTTTCCAAAGGTGTCTTGGTATTGAAAGACTGAAAATAAGTAACTTGGGGAGATCTTTGCGCCAAAGTCAAATTTAAAATATAATAAATAAAGCTTCTGAATCTCTATCAAGTCAATGGTCACGTTTAAAGTAGTCATTCCCGAACTGAATTGTTGAGACTTATTGTTTTCATCAGACTCTCTTTGATTTTTTTTTTTCTGCTGCAATTAAGAATCAGTGTTAAAAAACAGAAGCCGTGTAAGAATTTCAGGAGTGCATGGTGTTTTGAGAAGGTTATACTGCATTATTGGAGAGTGAATACATTCCATTGTAAAGACAGGCCAGTGCTATCATACATTGAGAAATGACTTCATGGCCACCCCTGGATCATTCTTTTATGTCAGTAGAAGCAGGGCAGTTATGTGGTACTTCCAAAAAGGAGGTGATTGATGCCTTTTAGAAAAGGTCATGCACATTGATTGTCACCTTCCATCCTTTTGCATGGATATTGGGTAGCTATTAAAATAGAAACAAAGTATTTTAATTTATTTTGAATAGGGCATTATTTGTTTAATGGGAAGACAAGCAGGAGAGTCAAGGTCTTACCATGTAAAAGTAGCACACATATTTCAAGAGAGGAAAGAAGGAATGACAGGAGAGAAGAGAGAAGCATATTTATTTTAAAGGAAAGGCGCAGGTAGAAAATAAGGTGAGTCGGAAGAAGACAGGAAAAGAGGAGGAAAAAAGATTTATTTATTTTTATTTAGTTGTTCATCTGTATTGTTTTCTTGGCCACAGGTAGTGAAGGGTCCTTGGGATTTATGTGGACCACACACGACGATTTAACCACTAAGCCTCCAGAGCGCAGCAGCATCTTTATTTTATTTTGATTTTTTTTCACTCTGATCCCAGGGTGGTGAACGCAGATCCTTGGGCTTCACACACTCCGCACATCAGTGTCTCAGTGGCCGAGCCTCCAGAGTGCACCCAACACATGTATATTTGAGACCTAACGTGGATGGTGTGGTGGGGAAAGCAGGCAAGAAGAATGAGTCAAAGAGAAAAATGTGTGGGTGGATTTTAGGAAGAAATATAGGTAATGTTTATTCATAGCCTTGTTCTGTCAACCCAACATGGCCCCATCAATTAGAAAGGGGACTATAACAAAGACTAATCTAGTTGGGTTTTTGTTTTGGGGTTTTTTTTTGGTGAATGTTTAAAGAGAGGTTCCTACTGAGTTATGGAGGAATTCAGGAGACAATGATTCAGATTTGGAGTAAGGACCAAACTCCCCAACACCTCCAGGCCCCAACCCCTTCAATGAAAGAGGCCATGCATGGTTTGTCTCTAAAGAAAATGAGAAGCCAGTGCCTTTTGTCAGTGTCGGGAAAGTGATGACAATGGTATTAAGCAGAACAGAATCATATCTCTAAATAACACAGGCAACTATAGTCATTGATTATAAAAATTGATTCACTTTTTCAACATGAACATGTGCTGGAGGTAGCACCTGTGTTGAAAACTTTATATTTAAAGGAGTGAAGGCTGAATTTCCTACTGTCCTTATGTAGAAGAAATTGATTTTTTCTTGAATAGAGATCAAACTCTCTTGGAACAACGACACAAGTTCTACAGTGGGTATAGAGAAGCAGTGCAAATACCTCCCTTTAAAATGCAATAAGATTTCCAATAAATCAGCTACTTTATTAGACTCACTGTGTCATCGAGAGTGAAATAGCAGAGCTGTGTGTCCCCACCAATATTTCATAGTTTTATTTTGAAAAAGTATCATCTCTAGTGTTCTGCCAGTATTGTATGATTTACTGTTCTACGCTCGGCTCTGAAATATCCATGGCATCTCAGCTCTTCTATTCTTGGCACTAAGAGATTTTGCTTCAGGTTTTATTTATTCCGAGCCAGTTAATGTTGTAATTTTTATATCACTGTCATGTCATTTTGCCACTAATGTCATATATCTGATAAAAGAGCACAGGGAGAGGAGCTGTGTTCTTATTAATTAGGGAAGTCTGATAAATGGATTATCTTAGTAAGCAAGTTCTTGACAAGCAGGTAAATACTGATGGGCATATTAATTCTGGTTTCTTCATTTTCTGTTGTATTAACATGAGGTTACTTTTTTCTTTAGGTAAATATTTGAACATTTTTCTGAAACCTGCAATAATAATGATGATGATGATGATGATGATGATGATGATAGGAATTATTGAACGACTACCTTGAATTATTCTATTGCTTTATTCACAGAAATGGTTTCATGTTTTCTTTTCATCAGTCTTAATGAGGGATGATGTATTATTATGATCTCCATTTTATAAATGAGGAAACCAAGGCACAGAAAGTTTATAAGACAAAATTTTGTGAATGATAAAGGTAGAATTGCAACACAGTCCTTATAATTTTTTATTGGAAACACCTTTTTTTAATACACCCCTACCTCGAGGGTTCTAGTTCCCTTTACCACCCTCTTGTTAATTCCTTCCTTCTCCGTTCTCTCCCCCATCCAGTCTTGTGTCCTCTGAATTTTGTTGAAATTTCTGTTCCTTCTTTTCTTTATATTCTACATATGAGTAAAACCATCCTGTATTAATGATACTAGAGCATGTTTGAATGTGATGGGAATAATAGACTATAAAGAGAATTCTAGTAGAAATGAAGGAAAGATTTAAAATAAATATAATAGACAGATTATAGTTTCTGAAAATGGAGAGGAAACATGTTCTAGGCAGAAGTAGACAGATTGGCTTTTGTTTCCAGGGAGTCCACTCTCTCCGTAATCAGAGGAAGAGGAGATGACAGCTTCCACATATGAGTGAAACCATCCTGTAGTTTCCTTTTTCTTTCCGGCTAAATGCTTCAGCATTTTCATCTCTACTTCCAATTAGGCTGTTACCAACGGCATTGTTTTAACGATTGCATACAATTCCTTTGAGTACGTAGACCATAGCTTCTTTATCCTGTCATCTTCTGATGGGCATTTGGGTTGTTTCCATGTTTTGGCTTTTATGAACTGTGCTGCTACGAACATAGGGCACAGACTTTCTGTTTTTTTTTCTGATCAGATATTTTGTATTCTTTGGGTATGCAGCTGGGAGTGGGATTGTTGGATTAAAGGGTAGTTCCATCTTTATAGTTTGAGGAATTTCTACACTGTTTTCCAAAGAGCTAATACTAATTTACATTCCCACCAAGAGTATGAGAGGGTTCCTTTTTCTCCACATCCTCTATTATTCTGTTCACCTGTTGTTCCTAGACTTTTTGATATAGATCATTCTCATTGTTATGAAGTGATATAGAGATATTTTCTTCAGATTATGGTCTTCAGTTTTCTTCAGATTACTGTCTTCAATAATATCGACCTCCTGTAACTCTCATGCTGACCCTTGATTTTATATATATATAAATAATGGAATTATATATGTATATATTATATTTATTAATTATATATATTATATATAATGGAATACTCACAAATACATCCTAGGTATTGAACGTTTCTTTCACTTTGACTATTATAAAGGCTAAAACATTCTGTTAAAGGATAGCTTGACTGCTCATTTCCTGCTGATCTGGAAGTTGGAAGTTAACTTGCTAGGATTCTCCCGGCTAAGCACCAGCATTTTGACTCACCACACAATGAACTGTTAGCAGAGGTCTTAAAGCTTTAGACTTGAGATTTCAACTCTGAGGGGCATGATTACTAGGTTCTGGCCTTTATACTTCCATTCGCTCCCTCACTTATAATAATGATGGTCAAATTAGCTTGTTAATTTGGGTCAGTTACTTAGCTCTCTGAACTTATTTGTCCTTTTCGTTAAATCAAGACAGTGGAGCAGATGCTATTTGCTATGATTAGATACCATCCTAAATCTCAACTCATAATTCCAATGGTTAATATCCTTTAGAAACTTAAAGACTTAGAATGCCTAGGTGTCTGGCTCTACTGGGGACAAACTCAGTCTTGAATCTGTTTCATTGTGTTTTGACATTTTGTGCATTTCGTATCTTGAGTATTTTCAAATTTCCATCCAAAATGTAAGATAAATCAATTTCTCTACCATCCAAGTTTTACATAAAGCAGGCTTTTAGAATGTCTTATAGAGGAAAAAGTCATGTTTTCATTATCATTAGCACCAGTCACTTTCTTCTTTCTCCTTTTGTGCTTTGCTTATTATAAATAGACATACTGGGAATCATTCTACCCAGTAAAGCCAATTTAAAAAAAAAAATTACATGGATTCTCTTTTCTTCCTTCAGGTAGTGTAGGCATGGACATATGGTGGAACGACATATCTGAGGTAAATACTTAGAATTTGGAATTGTTTTCTGTAATAACTAAGTACCCTACGAATTTTTAGAGCACCAGCTTACTAATTACTACAGATTTGGTTGCAGCCCAAGTCACTTTAGTACCTTACAAAAAGTGAGATGCTTCAGGCAAGATTATCAGCATGAGAATAAATGAGTTAGCAAGCATTAATAAACCTGAAGAACAACGGTGTTAAATTTTTTATGTATCATTTGACTATGTGCCACTGCAGAAAATTGAATGAACAGCTTTTTGGTTATGAATGCTAGAAATCAAATTTTTTTTTTTAGCAGTGCTTTGCATTTCTTTTGGTGAAAGACTTATCAAAATGAACATTTCTGATAGAGAATGCCTTGTAGGCATTCTCTCTCTAAGAGCTTAGCTGTGTGTGTGGAATCCAACTAGTCACCCTTCCTGTTTGTCTTCCTTCTCTTCAGTGCCCTACTCACCATCTAAGCATGTATTGAATACCTACGCTGTGTCTGTGTTAGTGTTAGAGTTACATTGAGTCCCTCCATGGAGCTACAGCTACGCAAGAGAATATGTCATACATTCTATAAAGTCACAAAAGCCATTGCTGGTTCCAAGACAACTTTTAGTTTTATGAGATTCCAGAACTATGAATGATGACATCAGAGCAATAATTTTCTTAACAGCAAATAATTGCAGAATAACTGCCAGGCAGCTTATGCCCTACCTTTCAGATAGAGAGGGTACAGTGTCTATGCCTTGAGAAGCATCTAAGTGTCTTACATGGGTTATCTTTACATGGATTATTGTATCCAATCTGGTACATGTTTTTTTAATCTTATTTTATACCGGTTATTTCATCTAATCATCTCTAAAACTCTGTGAGATGGATAGCATTTCTGTTTCCATTTTATAGATGTGGAAGCCTAAAAACAGAGAGATTGAGAATATGCCCAAATTCACATAGCTCATGGGATGTGGAGTTAGAATCTAATGTCTGGCAGAGAGAGAGGTTTCCCAGGAAATAAATGAAATTTAAGATTCAGCAACAGTCACTTTTACAGGCTCCTTCCAAGAACTGATACTTAAATTGTATTTATAATATTGGAATCTTTCACGAAATAAAAAAGATGCTTCTTCCTCCTCTCTTTACCAACCTTCTTACTGCCTCTGCCTTCATCCTGGCCTTTCTCCCTTAAAATAAATAAGTAAATAAAAGTATCAATCTCTCTGCTTCCTAAACTGTCATCTCTTCTTCCTTTCTCTGACTATGGAGAGAGTAGACTGGAAACAAAGGTCAATCTGTCAACTTCTACCTGGAACCTGTTACCTCACAATTTTTAGAAGCAATAATTTGTTTGTTACATTTATTTTAAATCTTTCCTTCATTTCTGCTAGAATTCTCTTTCTCCTATACTAGTAACATCTCATTCAAGCATGTTCTAATATCATCATTAAAAGGAGTGATTAGAGGAGTGCCCTGTTAGCCTAGCACAAAAGAATCCAGTACATCCCAAAGATCGAAGTTCAAGACCCGGGGCCAGAGGAAACATCCAAGATGGACAACCTCCTCTGTTTTCCTTCTTGCCTACCTACTGGACTTTATTTATGCCTATACCTTTCATTTAAAAGATAAGAGAGAGAGAGAGAGTCTATGAGAGAAGAAAATCATATCATCCTTTATCTCCCACCTCCATTTTAGCTGTCATTCTACTATTTCCCAGTTTGCAAAAGTCCTATTGATCTCATCTGTCTTCACTACATTCCTTCTCTCATTTATTGATCATATTTATTGATATTTGCTGGTGTCAGGTATCGTGTCAAACCACAGGCTTAAAACAAAAGCCGCACAGATTTCATGGGCAGAATAACTTCTCATCAGAACTTGTGTCTGGCATATCCTATTGTCTCAGATGCAGTCAAGAGATAATAATTTAATTTTAGTTTTCTAGTGGTAGCCCTATCTCTTATAAATACCTCCCAGTTTTCAAGATGTGTTCTGCCCCACCCAAAAAATCCACTGTTTTTAAAATAGTGCAAAATGAGTGTCAGAGAAACTTTTCATTTCCAACCTGGTATTTGTATCTAAATTTGTCAAGATGCCGTGTCACCACAGGGCATCAGTATCTTTTCAATTTTAGACATTAACTTCACTTAATTATTTAGATATTCAGGTGGCTAAAGTAAAACATTTTATTACCATGTATTTGAACAAGAAATATCTCTTGCTCTCTCTCGACCCATAAAATGGTGTTTTACTGGTCATTTTTATTAAAGTAGCTAAGTTTTATTAATTCTCATGTTATGGATTAAACTACATGAACATTGGGGTTAAATAACTCACTCAATCTCAATCAATTATATACAAAATCAAGATTAGGATAGAGTTCTCTTTGCACAGTCTAAGGTCTTTCCACTCCTCTGAATTCAGCAGAATTGAGGTTCGTTTGATGGGTGATATTGATGGAAACAAAAAGATAGGAAAGATGAATATTAAGGAATAGCATCTTAAAGGGGAGAAGGCTGCGGAGAAGGCTGTCCAGGAAAACGTTAGGTAGAAAGTGTAAGATCAATTTTGTATCTGAATAGGATAGAAAACCCACCATAGGAGTCTTAATAGACTCACTGTGTCTTCTGAAATTTTCCCTAGCCTGCCCCTAGTCCCTTAGTGTGGGACAGACGTAAAAGTTCCATCAAAGTGACCTCACTCGTTGCGTGGCTAGTTGAACCATTGATGCATTGCTTGTTTCACTCTCATTTTCTGTGTAATCAGGTTCACAGCGATTTGTTTGTGGAATACTCACAAGTCCTTGCTATTTTTGTTTTCAAAGTACTGGATTCTTTTTGTAGGTGCACCCTTTTAAAGAAAGATTTGTTCCTAGTTTCCTTTAGCTGAATTTAAGTTTCTTTGAAATTTTGTATGATTTAGTATTCTGCAGAGACTTTTGTGGTGTTTTTTCCTCCCTTTAATTTTAACTTGAACAGCTTGATGAGAGTTTAATAGAAGTTGTTTTAAAGTTATTGCTGACCTTGAATTAAGTGGGAGCCAATATATCCCCTTGCAGGTGTGGGCTTTAATTTATGACAAATATGTTTGTCTTTACAGTCATGCATAATTTCCAAATTCCAGAAATTACTTCTGTTTTATAGCTGTCCCTTCGAAACCCATCGTAAGGAGGGCTCTGTCAGCATTTCTATTACATTCTTTACTTTACAGAGGTTTATAATGTGGCCATAAAACTCACTCCAGGATTGGTTTTGGCAGATAAACTCTCATCTAGGGAAGAAAGGTGTTATTTTTTCCCAACAATTTAAAAAGAATATACTGGCTTGTCTCTTCTCATGTAATTGAAGTTCAAAGACTGCTCTTGGCCACAGAAACCTCTTTCTCAAAAGAAGAAGATGTGCTAATTAGTCTCAGTATTTTGTATAATAGAACCTCTCCTACCTTTGCAGAAGGGAGAACAGCCTAATAACACAGAATATGAGCACTGGAGCCCAAGAGATATGAGTTCAAATCCTGTGACACATAGGTACAAATTGTGAATGAGCTACTTACTGAATGTGGTAACTATCGTACCCTGTTTAGTCCTGTCATCTTTTGGAAATTTATAAAACTATGAATGTGTATTATATCTCTACATAATAATTCAAATGTATCCTTCATTTTTCATTTAATATTTAGCAGGTCTTAGACTAGATGCTAGAGATACAAAGATAACCTGGTAAGGAATATGTAGTTCAGTAGGGAAGGGTCAGACTTGTAATGAGACAACACACAGAATAGGTACTGGTTCCCCAGAGGTCTGGACAGATCAGAGGGAAGTCACATAAGGCATCACTGACAGTGGTAGGTAGAAGGTGGGTATTTCTATATGAATACATGAGGATGATTACGAGATAGCTAAATGTCCTCTGGTTATGGAAATAGGATGGTATAAACTGGGCAGAGAATACGAATTTAGCTAAAAGTACACAAGAGTAGGAGTATAGCAAAAAAGTGTAATGGAAATATATTTCTATTTCTTTTCCATGATGGTAAACCAGCTAAGCTCTCTGTTAGCTCAAATATCTTCCATGCCATACATTTCTTTATTTTGGTTTATACCTTTATTTTAATGAAGCATTTTCTCCAGTCATTTTCTAAATAAAAAGCATGTGGGAGTTAAAGTTTTTAAAATATCTTATATGATTTTAAATGGCTTTATATTACTTTCTCCTTGACATATCATTTAACTGAGTTTATAATTTAAAAGATGGCATTTCTTTTTCTTTAAAATTGTCAAGGCATGGTTAATAGTATTCAAGCATTTGATTACACTGTTGATGAATCTCTCAAGTCTCTGATTTTTGCCATTTGCATGTGAACTATTTTTTTCTTTTTGGACAATTTTAGAATGCTGGTTTTTCTCTAGAATTTCTCTGTGTTTCTGGAATTTCTTCAGATGTTTGCTAATCCAGGTTGTCTACTCATGGTTAGATTAAGCAAGTGAAGACTTGGTATGAAGTCATGACTACTTTGAACTTCACTGTATACTCAGCGATACATGTCATTTGCTGGTGATTTCCTAAATCAGTATTTTTGCATATTTCTAACGTTGGTTAGATTCCCCAGATCTTTCAGTATTCTACTGGAGAATAGAGACCTAAGTGCCAATATTATGGTAGACAACATTCAGGAAATAGTTGATCTCTGAGTTTAATAGTCCAAATACACATATTCTTCAATTTAAGTTTAAATCAGATTTTCCTTTATCAGTTTCCTTTTTTTTTCTGTCTAGGGTAAATCCCTTTCTGCTCGTTTGTCCTATGTCCAGCTTCCACAGAGTTATTGCTAATTTCTTTTTTCCTGTTCTTCTCCCTCAATGGGTTTATGACTAAATGGAAGGCAAACAATAAAATATCTTTTGTAATTGTTAATACTCAGAAAGAAGAATGTTCATGTCTATGGATTCATTTTGCATTCTTAACTTAAATTTTCTCTTGAATACATACTTAAAATTTTCCCCTCCATCATTCATGATAAACTACATTTATGGATATCACTCATTAATCTACATTATTAAAATCAGAAATATTTTCTCAGTCTTCATACTTGGTCAGAAGCAGGGGTATCACTGAATAGTCTCCCCTTCTTAAAACACTTTCTGAAATTGTCATTTATGAAAAATTATCCTCCTGGCTTTCCTCCTACTCTGTGATGATTCAGTCCCAGTCTCTTTCTCTGGTGTCTTATCAGTTCATACTCTGTATAGCAGAGTCTTTCAAGGTTTAGTTGTTGGATATCATTACTTTTTCTACATCTCATTCATTCTTTTTATGTTCTTATCTGGTGTCAGGATTTTAAGTTCTATTTATATTCTGATGACTTCCACATTTTTATTTACAATCCTCATTTCCCTCCTGAGCACCTAACTCACACAGTCCATATCTACTTTTAGATCTACACAGGTATCTTAAACTTGCAGCAATATAATCTCCTTCCTCCAAACAGTTAGCTACTCCTGAAATCTTTCCCCTTCTTGTAAGTAATAAATGCCTTCTGCCAATAAACACCAAGTTTGAGTGGTCCATGACTTCATTTCCTCACACATTTCTCCCAGTCAGGAAATCTAGTTAATTCTACCTTTAAAATATGTTCTCTTTATTTCTGACTATTACCATCTTGTAAATGTCCATTTCTTTCACATTGATTATTGTAATTATTTTATAAGTAGTTTTCCCTTAATCTTTGACATTCTGCTCAAATGATTATATTCAGAATACTCTAGTGTTATCTGTTACTCCAGGATATATACACACACACACACACACACACACACACACACATATATATACATATACATATAATGGACTACAGCTCTCTTGATGAGGTTTTCACTATTATGGCTCATTGCACATGGTCTTTCTGCCCTTTTCTTTTTTTTAATTTATTTTATTGAAGGAGTATTATACTGTGACATTAGATTTAAGGTACATCATAGTAAATCAACATCTGTATCTAGTGGAGTAGGCTCACCATTATTTTATTTTATTCTTCACTATATAATTAATCTTTACCCCACATGCCCCCCCCACCATGTTTCCCCATCTCTTCCTATACTCATTTTGTTTAGCTAAAATGAAATTGTTTGATTTAGTTCATTTTTAAAGTCTATATTTGATTTAGTTTGTTCCATATCTCTATGTACCACATGTGAGTGATATCATACAATATCTTTCTCCTTCTGGTCCATCTCGCTAAACATAATTCCCTCTAGGTTCATCCATGTTGCTATAAATAGCAGGATTTTACCTCTTTGAATAGCTGAGGAATATCCCACTGTATCTATATGCCACATCTTCTTTATCCACTCGTGTGTTGATGGGCTTTTAGGTTGTTTCCAGCTCTTAGCTATTGTAAATAATGCTGCAGTGAATATGGAACTGCCCATATCCCTTTGTGTAAGTGTTGTTTTTTAGCGTAAATTCTCAGAGGAACAACTAGATCACCTGGAATTTTTGTTTTCAGTTGTTTTTCAGGATCTCCATACTGATTTCCATAATGGTTGCACCATTTTACAATCCCACCAACTGTTTACAAGAGTTTCCTATTCTCCATATCCTAGCCAACACTTGTTTTTTCAATTCTTTTGGCTACTAACCATCCTCACAGGTGTGAGGTAAGATCTATTGTTGTTTAGGCACATGAAAACATGTTCTACCTCACCTTTTATATTGGTTTCTATTTTATATTACTCCAGTCATAGCATTTTCTTGTAGCTCCTTGAGCAGACTTTCTTACCTCCATCTAAGCACTTCTGCACTTGTTATTCTATTTGCCTAGAACATAATCATCCTTATCTATCCTCCAAACATCTTATTAAATGTCACCATCTCAAGAAGGCACATGCTACCTAAAATTGCAGATTTCTTTCTAATATGGTAGTTCCTTCCACCCAGTCATCATTCCATACTTAAGTTTACTTTCACCTTCTGTCAAGTACTAGTATATTATATAATTTTTTTTTTGTTTAATAACTGCCTGATTATAAGTTCCATAAGAATGTGTATCTCTTTTGCTCACTTCAGAGGCCTCCAGTGCTTGCAACACAGCCTCAAACAGCATAGGAACTTGATAAATGTATATTGTATAAAAAGCATTTCGAAGTGGTAGGTTAGTTTCATAATCATTTCACAGTTGAGGTAATAGAAGCTCAGGATTAAGTCTCAAATTTCTTAATAGATAATGTACAGTTTAATTGGGATCTCTCTGGTTCCAATATCACTATTCATTCTAAACAGTAAAGTATAACTATTAAGTAAGATTAAAATTAGAAAGTGTCCAATGGACTTAAGAACAAGGAAGCTTTCTGGAGGCTTTGTCAGCAGCAGTCCCAGGTCAATAATAAGATAAAAACCATAATGTAGTAAGTTTAAGAATGAGTAGAGATAGGTTTATTCTTTCAAGGCCAGAAAAAAGAGGAGAGGGGTATGTGACTTTTGGATTTTTGTTGTTGTTGTTTTTTGTTTTGTTTGTAAGATATGAGACTTATGAGTGCATTGAAATGCAGAGATGAGAGCCAGTTGAGAGTAGAAAAAGTGCTAAGGGAAAGAGGAAAGAAAAGAGATGAAGTAAAAAATCACTGAGTAGATGGAAGGGAATGTAACAGGAAACATAGAAAGGTCTTAATAGTATTCAGAATAACCTTATTTCAGTCATACACTGAGTATGTATGAAGTTATAAGGTCCTAGCCACTATTAAAGATCCTGCTTATCTTGGTGATGAAGAATATTATTAGGTAACATTATTAGCCCTTGTGTGTTGTCTCATCCTGTCCTTCTGAACACATTCTGGTATAGATTCTGTTTGTATTCTTATTTTGTACACAAGATCCTGTTGAACTTACAGAAAGGAATGAACTTGCCAATGTAATCCATCCATGCAGTTGGTGTCTGAATTCAAGCTACAGCCATCTGACTCTATAGTCCATGCTGTCAGTCACTTTAATGTCTTCATAAGAAGAAAAAAATTATATTTTGGTGAGAGAGGTAGGAAACAAACAAATTATTAAATACTCTACAAATATACTTAATATAGGTTTATAAAATTTATAGGAACAGGACAGCTAATTTGTGAAAGTTTCTCTGATGGTTGTCTTTAGGTCAAGAAGTAGAGTCTAACCAGAAACTAGCTATTAAAGGATTTGGAGAAAGAGTAGTTCACTCTTATGGCAGATAGTACCAGGACATCTGTGGGTTTAAGCTTCTTGTAATTGAAAATGCAAACAAGGCTAGTGATCTAGAGGGTGGGAAATGACCATGAAAAATTCAGAAGGTATGTTGGGCTCAGATCAAGTGGGAATTTATGATCCTGTCTAGATTTTACCTGAGGTACAATGAAGTGCCATCAGAAAGTTCTAAGTATGCCTTTGGTGTGATGTAATTTACAGTGTTGAGCGATTACTCTGACTTTAGAGGGACCGAGTCATTATGTTTCTTAAGTGGTGAAGTAAATTATGATGTGAGTTAACTTCTGTTTTAAGTAGTTTTCCAACAAGCCTATTTATTTATTGCAAAAACAGGGTGACTAGAGAACCATTTCTGTCTCTTTCCCTTGGTGACTGTAAAGATATTCGCTTCCTTTTCACAGATTTGTGAAATGATTAATGGTTAAGAATTGGGAAAAAAAAAATTGAGAGGAAAAGTGAAGTCATGCCTCTTGTCAACATTCACTATGTATTGAGTCCTGTACTAAGTGCTAGAAAGGAAACAGCACTTAGGAGAACAGAGCATCATCTCATGGGCATGAAAGTGGGATGTGAAATGATCAGTAAAACAGAAACCCAGTGTTGATACTGCCATCACTCACTCGACCAAGTGAATCAGAGGTGCAGATTAAAGAAATTAATGGAAAGTAATGGGACAGCTTGCACTGAAGGACTTACCTGGACCTTCTCCTTAGTAGTCACTTTATAAAAATTCAAAGAAAGAGAAAACTTCCATGGAAAATAAAAATATAGCGACATGACACACAGTTAAATCGACTCGACTTGTCTAAGTAGACCCAGCAGGAAAAGAAATAAAACATAGCAATCTAGAACAAACAAAAGAATAAAATGTGATGATTAGGTTGAAGAATGATAGCTCAAATATGAAGAGTTCCATTTAGACCACGTCAAAAAGATGAAATGCAGGAGTGATAATCTAAAGCAACATTTTGTTTAAAGTCTTCATTTTATAGTAATTTTCCTCTTTGTAGATTCTTCTGCCCGGCAGACAAGGCTATGTACTCCATCAGAACAAAGAATATCATCATCGAAAGTTAGTGTTTCATGGTGGCTCAGAACATGGGCTTCAGTGACATTTAACAACACACAACAAAAATGAAAACCTGGATTCCAGTCCTGCGTATTCGTTTTGTTAGTGGAGTGAACTTGAACCAAGTAGTTAGTGACATAGTGACACCCTCTCTGAAGGGAAGCCCAAAACTCTAGAGCTAGAAAAGAACCTGAGATCCTTCGATTTATTTACTGACATGGAAATGTGACTCAGATGCCATAAATAGCTCATGTGCAGAACTCCTCAAACAAAAGCTGCTGAAGACACAGTCCCTGCTATGAAAGAGATGACAACTCTAAATGCTTCTTAGCAAACTTGGAAGAGTTGCAATAAAAATGAAGTTACCTCCATAGCAGAAATCCTAGTCGTTGCAACAAATCAATCTTCCTTTCAATTTCTTAGGTTTGCCACTTCTTTCTTAATGGCAACTTTCATCAACTCGCTGCCTAAAAAAGACTAATATGACTTCTTTTAGTAGACCTGCAAATGTTTTAAAGCACTCTTAACTTTATTTCTGCCTACGTTTCTCATTGTTTTCTACCACTCCTTATAGTAACACACAGAGGTGAGAAGAATTTCTCAAATGAAAGAAAGTACTGTGTCAGTCTCTTGGTGAGGACTATAGCAGATAAATGACAACAGTAAACAGTAAAGCCCTAGGCATCTCCTCCTAACACAACTTGTGTTAGATATATTTGTATCTATATATATGTGCATATATCCATATACAATTAGAAACAATTGGACTACTACACATGTATATAGAATCCTAAGTGGAATAAACCAGTGACCAAGAGCACACTATTGATCTCAAGATGGCTCCTTTGAATACCCTTCAAATCTGTGTGCTTCAGGAGAGAACTTGAGTTTAAATGGAGACAGATGCAAGTGATGAAACTAAAGTTGGTTTAGGGTTCTCTGCCCCTCAAACATCAATCCTTGTTTCACACACCGGTGATGTTTGTTGGAACATCAACATGCAGGGAAGTATACTATGAATGGCAAAGTAACATTTTCCCTGCTCTATGGCGAAGCCCCAAATATATTGGCCTTGTTTTTGTCATATCAGGTTTTAGTGCCAAACATGGAGTCTATTAAAGACCCTTGCCATATCCACAGAGTGATTTGAACCCACTTTAAATTTGCTCATCACTGACTTAATGCATAATAACTAGCCGATTAAAATGACTTTAGAATTGGCATATAAAATATGTGGCCATTACAGCCATCTTTTCAAGAGTAGGAAAAACTCCTGCTGAAGGTACAGCTGGAAAATAATTTGCAGAAAAAATCAGCTGAAGCGGGAGGTTCCAGCTCATTGAAACTCAATTTATTATATGCTTAAATGACTCCTGGAACAGTGGGATATGTAGGCAGTACAACTAGACAAGGCAAATTCTGTGCTGATAACAAATGTGTAAAACTCCAATAACCTATTGGAGTAGTGATTGAAGCCAAAATCCTGTACTTGCCAACTAGAGGAAAATGGGAGCATACTGTTAGGTGATTAACATTTTCCTTATTATGCAGGACTGGGAGGTGAAATGATAATCCAACATTTTTTCTTCCCCCTCTGGATAAATTGTAACTTTGAAAAAATAATTGAAGTAAAGCATTATGGCATTAAAGTATTCTGAGAACTTTACAATACGTCTTGTGATCTATTGCCCTGTGGTTAGGTGGTTGGCACAGCTACTTTACCATCTCAGTCCTCATTGGTTGATAGTATCGGTGACTAAAATACCAACGTGACAGGTGACAGATCTTGGTTGTTAAGATGAGATGGGTGGTAGTTTAGGCATTTTATTTTGCACACTTCAGTTAAACTGAAAACTGATCATCTGAAGCACTTGCAATGCTGATATTCCAACCATCCTGCTGTATCTTCCCATTGTGTTTATGTAGATAACACATGAATAGGAATTTTCAGAGCTGTGTTATGTAAAATGAAACATATCCAGTGATAATAATCATTACTATCATTACATTTGAACACTCATTCTTTTGGATGAAATGTTTTCATGGTCAATTTGGCTTCCTAATACTTTTATGCTAAAGTAAAATTTATTTCCTGATGATGGTCAAACAATGATCCAGAGCCTGATAGGCATTACAAGTAGACTAAATATTGGCTGCAGACATTTTATGCCCTTATAATTTTGTTATGTCTTTAGCTTTGCTTTAACAGATGACTCATTTTAGAGGCAATTCTTTGCATTTAGAAAGGTGACCTAATGATGGAATTTTTTTTTGTCAGTGCTCAAAGGATTTAGCGTAGACTGACTTCCAAATATGTGTTTTTGTGTTTAGTAAATATTTCTTAGAATCCGTTACATTTGTACTCACTTTATTTGAATCTGTTTATCAAGACTGAAACAACTTAATGGCTCTAACTTGCTATTTATTTTTTCTCTCCTTCCTCTCATTAAACTTAAACACATACCCAAGCAAATTATTATGTTAATTAATGATCTACCATAGCCAGAAGTTCAGTTACTGATATAATCAGTTGTCTCCATGAGGATGATGGTGAGGTTATAATTGTCCTCACTTACCCATTAGAAAGTGAATTCCAGGTTTTTAGCAGTTAGACAAACATATAGTCCATAGGCTAATAGATTATAACTCTTCCACATATGTCACACAGAAGAGTTCTTATTTAAATTGTGTTTCGCTTTTTCAGAGAGGAAGGAAGGGAGAGAAGAAGGAAGTACTTTTTTAAAGAAAGAAGGAAGGAAAGGGCTAAATTATTAAAATGGATAAATATTTGCATGAATAAATGTTTTCAGGCATTTATGTCTGTATATCTGGATGAGTGAGTGGGTGGTTGAATGGACCAATATGTACTTGGAAGCACGGGTGATGGATAGGTCAACTACTTACCAGAAAGACTGGCGAATATAATAGTAACATTAGTTACAGTGAGAGTGAGTGGAGAATATATTTTTGGATTGACTTTTTGAAGTCATTCAGACTATATCAAATATAACATTGTGCTGACTTCAATGGACTCAGTGGGTGAAAACCCAAGGGATTTGGCAATATAGTGAATTGTATTTGGTGTCTGGCAGAGTCTAAGGACTAAATAATATGTTACAGCATGCTTAAATTTTCCTCATAAATAAGACCACACGCACTTTTATAAGCACCAGTCCACTTCTGCCTGCTATTTTCACTTAGCATAAGGTTAAATTTGAAATATTTTATTTCCTGTATTGTACATTTCATTACTCTATATTACAAACTCAACAGATTCTTTGGAAGTGATTCATTATGCAATTTAATCTGATATTGAAAATCCCAACACAAAGCTGAACAACCTAAAAACTTGCAATGAATTTTAAGTAAAACATCTTGCTTAATGTGTTTGCTGATTTACCCAGTACAGCAAAATGAAGCTTGTCAGGCATTCATTTGATTGTTAAGGAAACTGTAAATAGTCCACAGTTTTCTTCATATTTTCAGATATTAAAACTATTGTTCAGCTTGATTTGACACCATTGAGATGTAACAATGGACCTTCTCTCTGTCCAAGTAGTTGTGTAGATACAAGATTGATGGGACACATCTCCCACAGCTGGGTCCTGACCCCCTTTGATAAATTTAAGAAGGCTGAAAAGAAAACATTTTTCCACAGAATATCCTTCCCAGATTAATTACTTACATCCAATCCTGACTGCGTCTCTTCTGTCATTCTCCAATATTAATTCCCTGCACAACATGGTTGAATGGTTATGAACTCAGTCTCATTTTATAGATTTAATTAGTGATGACTGGATGTATGCATTTTAACAATTTGGAATATGTTTACTGAAGTTAAATATATATTTAATAGAGT
The DNA here is from genome assembly GCA_004363575.1 of Solenodon paradoxus. Lineage (NCBI taxonomy): Eukaryota > Metazoa > Chordata > Mammalia > Eulipotyphla > Solenodontidae > Solenodon > Solenodon paradoxus. Next base: position 202,982 of record RJWH01002306.1, read on the forward strand.
ATAATTTTATTGAGATTTTTTTTGTTTCAAGAGAAGCTTCTAGGAAGAATGTATGATGTGTATATAGATATATATGTATGTATGTATTCAGGTGATAATCACTCATATGCATAAATATGTACATATGTATATATTCATGCAAGTATGTGTGTGTACCATGTGTACTTCAGATACAAGGAACTAAAATTAAAATATATAAAAATAAGAAAACCAGTGTTTCAAAGTATTACAGGAGAAATGTTATTTTATTTATTCTTAATGGTTTATCGGGTTCAAATTAAATGTCCAACATAATTTTGTGTTCAGTGTTTTAAATATGTGATTTCCCTTAGAGAAACACTTTAGACCACATCTTCTTAACAAATAGATAGTTGCATAATAATGAGCTATGAAGTTATAGATCACCTTGTGGCCAAATGCCAACCCATAAACTGGTTGGTAAAGCTACTGAAAACTTCAGTCTGAAATACATTTATCTCAGTTAGGAGTTTGAATCCTCTATAAAAAGTGAAATGCACTTGAGTCTCTTTGATCTTAAAAAAAGGAGAGCAAATTCTAAATTCTGTTTATTTCTGCATTTCTTCCTTTAACTGTGGCAGACATAAATGCAAAATGAATGTCGACATATTTGTTTAGCATACCTGAACAGATTAAGCTGCTTTAGAAGTCCTTCTGTAATCAGACATGAAAAATAGAAACTAGCATTCACATCCCTGGATAGATTAAATTGTTTCAAAAGTTTCTCATTAATCAGACATAAAAAATATATTGCAAAAGTAGCAGTAGGTCCTTTCAAAAGTACTTCATTTTTTTTTCTTCTAACAAACTTTTCTGCAGTTTCACCATATATTGCCTTTTTGTGTGCCATGCACATACAAAATTATAAGTATGTAATCTGTCTTTGTTCTGCATAGGTGAGTTGCTAGGTAGAAATGAATATTCATCATTTGTGAACTACAATATGTGTATATAAAGAACATTGGGTCTGATAGCAGCTCTGTCAATCACTTAACCACTTGTCTTTGGATAAATAAAATGAAACAAAAAGCGTGCTCATCTGTGTGTGTGTGTCTGTATATGCGCATACATGTATGTGTAATTTGAACTTTTTTCCAAGTGAATTTAAATTGTCAGCATTTAAGTGTTATTCTTCACAGTAATTCTCTTAACGTGATATTTTTAAATATTTTAGAGATGAGGAAACTGAACCTGAAGTGTTAGTTGACATCTCATATTATATAGTTTTAAAATGGTAGTCAGCAGTCAGTATTAGACCAATCTTACTCCAAAGTTCCTGTTCTTCTCATTTGGTGCTGTTTCTCTGACACTAGTGTTCACCTTTGTGAAGTAAAGATGATATGATTTTTAGATTCTCTGTAGTCTTCATGTATATGGGTCTGTGATTCCTTATTTAAGTTACTCTCCCCTTTCAGAATAGGGAAATACCACTGGAGTGTTACATAAAGCATAAAAGTAAATAGTGCCACTTTTACCCCATCTCTCACTCAAATCCTCTAAATTCTTGCTGAAGAAGAGCCAAAAGTTGAGATATGGAATGATTCATCTAATACAGAAATGGCTCCTATTCCAATAGGGTGAACTCCTGACTTTATTTCCATCATTCAGCCAATGAGTATCAATGACTTCTACTTTGTCAGGCACCATGCAGGCAAGAAAGAAGGTATTTTGTTTCATTCAATGAAATTGCCTTTAGAATTGAAGACAGTCAACAACAAAGCAGTTACATTAGTTTCCTTAATTGTCTTGAGATGCATACATTGGTCCTTCTAAAATTGTATGACGTTGTTTCAATTGCCTTATAGGGATCAGAAAGGACAGGTCATTCTCTTCTTTTTAGATACCTTTAAATTTAAAAGATTCATACATGAATTTTAATTTCTATTTTTTTCCACATGCAAAAAAAATTATGTTTATCTCATTTACTTAGGAGGCATATTTAGTGTAGTTTAAACAAAGCTCTAAGTTCATTGCAAAGAGGCAGCACTGAGGAGCAGCTGAATAGTCAAGAGAAGTCAAGATGGTAGGTAGGTCTTCTGACTTAAAGGATGCCAAAATTACTATTATGCCATGGACAAACTACTGATTTCAACCTTGTGGAATAATGAACATCAGACAGAGCCCCATAAACATTTTGCCATTGGATAAACTATAGGAGGCCACTATTTTCAGATATAGGATAACAGGCTGCACATGGAAAGGTATCTTTAAGGAAAGGGAAATATAAAATCTCTTCAACATTTATTCCAGGTGTTTACATGGAGTTATTTTCCAGAATGCAAGGCAGTAAATGAAGTTCATAAAGAAACCCAGGGTCTCACTGACTGAAGAAAGTATAAAAAAAGAGTTTGGGACTGCCTAGAATTGGGGTGTTCCACAAACTGGATATTGGAAACAAGGGATCTGTGCAAAAGAGTCTTAAAGATAGGCATAAAGTTCCACTTGAATATTAGACAAATACTAATGCATGCATGGAGTACCACTTGAATATTAGACAAATACTAATGCATGCATGGAGTAAAATGCTCTAAGACTTTGGTAGAGAGCAACTGTGACTGGAAATAAAATCAGAAATTAAACAATGCTGACACACTTGTGCCTAGTTTCAATAGTTAAGAAATGTTTCTGAACTTACCAAGCATTAGTTGATTTCACAAGATGCAGTTTATTATTGATTCCACTAGATACTCATTTTGACGAGAAGTCCAAAATAGTAAATTGAAACAGTCTCGACAGGATAAAACTGCATCTCAGTAACTTTTAAAGAAATAAAGCATAATCCAGACTCTAAAAGTAATATATATAATTAGTAATGCATTTAAATGAGTAACAAAACCTCCTCCCCACTCACTAAAAAGGGAAAAATATGACTCACAATTATAAGAGGAGGAGTCAGTGGAAATACCACCAGATATGCCACGTGTGACAATAGGCTAAGATATTTTGGACGGTTCTTATGAAAATGTTCCTTATTGTAAGGAAAAGGCATATAAATAAATGATATATGGAGAAAACCAAATGCAACAGAAAATGAAAAAAATAAGAGTATCAAATTGACATTCAAAAATTGTACATTAAAATGCAGAAATGAAAGTTTTTCTGTATAGCTCAATTGAAGATGAGACAATAGAGAAGAAACAATTCAATGGACTTTAAGGCATATCAGAAGAATTGAAACAATATCTAGAGAAAAAAATCAAGCAAAAATAAGTATGTTGGTGACTTATGGGGAAAATCATTTCTAATGAGGAAACAGTAAGAAAGGAGAGGGGTTTCCCAATCTGATGAAAGATAAACACAGACCCAAGAAAAGTCACCTGTAGCCAAATTTTGAAAAACAGGGGCAATAAGAAAAGATCAAAAGCAGCCAGAGAATAAAAAGAAGCATTTCATATATGGGAGAACAGTGAAATTATTGCAGACTTTCACATGAAATACAATTTAAGTCAAAATACAGTAGAACTGGGTATGCCCTGGTGGCCTAGTGGGAGCTGTTCCACATATATCCCCAGGTCCCGGGTCCCAGGACTGGAGGAACAACGAGTGTGAACAACTAAATGAAAATAACTGAAGTGCTTCTTCCTTTTCTTTCTTCCTGTCTGCCTGCCTGCCTTCATTCCTGACTGCACCTTTCCTTTAAAAAAAAAGACAATGGAACTTTGTTTTAAAGAGACATAGAGAAGCACTCATATAGAAATTTAATCCAATGGATTATGTCCTTTAAGAATGGCAGTGAACCACAAACATTTTAATATAAGCTAAAGTTTAGAAAATGTATTACAAACAGAACTTGATTAAGGAAATATTGAAAAAGTTTCTTCACGGTGAGTAGAAACGATATTTGAAAGATCTTCAATCCTACCTAAGAGTTTAAAGAGTACAAACTGTAAATATGTAGGTGCATTTGAAAATTATATAATTATAAGCTTATAAAATGTATACCCAAAATAATAGCAATGTATTTTCAATGTGAAACATATACAAAATAAACAGATGTGACAATATCACAAAGAATTGGATGGTGGCAATTGTAATTATATTATTGTCTTATTCTAAGGCTCTATATGAATTTGTAAGTATATGTAAAGTATTTTTATTTCTTAAAGGAACCACTGAAATTAAACAAAAAAGATTAACTAATAAGCCAATAAAAGAGATTTAAAGTGAACACCAAGCAATACTGCATTCATTTTTAAAAGGCAGGGAAATAAGAAGACAGACAAATGAAAAGAATAAAAGGAGAGAATATAACTTATGTTAGATTTAAAATCAGCCATATCAATAATTACATTAATGGTTCATTGACAAAATTATTCAATTAAAAGCAATAATTGTAGAGTAAATAAAAGCAAACAAGACCCAAATGTGTTGTTATAAGAGGAGAAATACAAATTTGTGGAGATAGCCTAGAAATAAAATAGTGATAAACGTATGTCTTGTGAGCAGTACACAAAAGAACATTGAAATGGATATGTTATCAGAAAAAGTAGACTTCGCAATAATTTATTTTATGAGCAAAATACAGGAACATTTAATAATTATTATATTTTTATTTCATCACCAACTCTAAATTTGTGTATTGCTATTAATAGAACTTCAGAATACATTAAAACTGTAACTTACATGATTTAAGGATAAAAAAACACACTCATAACTGGATACTTAACATCTCTATAACAAAAATGGGTAAAGCAAGGTGACAGGAAACCGATAAGGATACATTTAAATAATGAAATAGATTATCAGCCAACAGAGCCTATTGACATTTATAATAATAAGTTCAACCATTACTAAAATATTCAATTCTTTCCACATGCATTTTATATTTTCCATGAACTAGGCTGTCTTATATGCCACACAACATGTTTCAATAAACTTTAAAGGTGCTTATTTATCCAGAATATGTTCTCTGATGAAAACAGAATTACAAGTGAATATTGAAGTATTTGAAAACTTCCTCAAGATCTAAAAATCATACTGTACATTTTTAACAAACCTAAATTAACTTTAGGTCAATGAAGAAGTTAGAAGTCAAATTGGATAATAATATATATGGGGGGAAAGCTTTACCAGTATTTGTGGAATACAGAGCAAGCAGTGAGTAGAGAAAAAGAAAATATTGCCTGAAATGATTCTATTAAAAAAGAACAAAGTATTAATTTATCATCTAAAATTCTACCTTAAGAAGCCAGAAATAGAAGAGAAAAAAATACAAACACAATAAAAAGTAGAAAGAAAAAAAAACAGGTAAGAGTGAAATCAAGTTTGATGTCATGACAGTAGAGGAAAGACTAAAAATGAATTCGCATGTAAAAAATATATAAGAATTTGAAAATTTTATGCTAATGCATTAAGAATGTACATGGACAATTACATGGGCAATTAAAATTATATTATCAAAATTGACACTAAAGGAGACAAAGATATGAATTACCCCAATCTTATTAAAAAAATTATATATTGTATTTATAATTAACTTTCCCACAAAGCTAAGTCCAGGCCCAGATGTATTTAAGATATAATAACAATCCTAGATAAAATCTTTTAGGCTATAAAGAAGAAAAGGAACACATTAAAAACTCCAACATGACCATAATACCCATATCAGGAAAGAACAATATAAGAATACAATTAATTGAAAATAGTATCCCTCATGAATAGTAACCCTTCATGTGAAAATTCTTAGCAAAATATTGCTAATTTGACTCCAGCACCATAGGTATGTATATAAAGGATGATGCACTCTTGACTATTTGTATTATTACCACAATGCTAGTTGATCCAGCTTTTGAAAATCAATCCCCGAAGCTACAAAGATTAAATATCACATACTCATATTAAGAAATGCAGCTATAACTATTGCACAAAAATTTACACCCATTCATAGTAAAAGTTTTCAGCAAACTCGAAATAAACAGATACTTCTGCATTCAGATAATGAGCATCTTACAACCAATAAAAAATTAATACTAAAAGATAGGATGCAATTCTTTTCCTAAGGTTAGTAAAACAGCAAATATAACTATTCTTACCAGTTAATTCAACATTGTACTTTATATCTACCCATGAATAATACAATTAAAAGACAAATCTTCTAGGGGGCAAAGTAAGCTTATTTCTATTTACACATACTATGATTATGAATTTAAGAAATCTGAATCAGTCTACAAACAACTACACCTAGAGTTAATACATATATTAACATATATATAATACATATAAGACATATATATATAGTGAAGGCTTAAGATAAAAGATACAAAATAATGAGATACAGTTTTAAAATGTCTAAATAGATCAATTAGATGAACTGAACTGATTAAATGAAATGTTTAGGGCACTTATTTATAATTAAGACATCAGGTATCCTCAAATTGTTTTGTAAATAAATTTGCACCACATTCCAAAAATCATTGGTATTTCTTTTAAATTCCTGAGATTTGTAAAATTGTTACAGAAATGCAGAGAACTTGAATAGTCAAGTGTTCTTCAAAATGAAAATAGATGGAAGACCTGTACTGCCTGATTCAAATATATTATAGTTACATTTATTAAGCCAGTATTCTATTGACATAAAATTAAATAATCAGACCAAAAAAAAAAAAAAAAAATGAGTCCTAAAAAAAACGAAAAATCCACGAATACATGGTCAATTTATTTTCAGTGCAGCTGTCAAAGAAATACTCTGGTGAAAGGAAGTCTTTTCAATGAACAATCCTGGAAGAACTAAAACTCAATACTGACATGCCCAGGTGGCTCAGGCATTCACTCTGTCTCCTGCACAGTCCATGTAAAGCCCAGGACCCAGGATGACAACCCAGGGCCTGGGGAACAACCAAGAAAAACAACTAAACAAGTAAATAAATGTTTCTTCCTCCTCTCTCTTCCTTCCTCCTTGCCGACTTGCCTTCAGTACCACCTTCTTCCTTCTTCAAAAAACACAAAACATCAACAAAATAGATGGAGAAATATGAACCTTAATGCTTATATCATAAACGAACATTTAATTCAAGTTGGATGATATACCTTAACATAAAAGTTAAACCTCTAAATTCAAATACTGGTCCTTATGAGAGGAAAGGGGTAATTATTTCTTAAAGAAGCAAAAACAATGAACTATGAAAAAATAGATCAATGTCACTTCTGCCTTTTGATGATTCAGTTAAGAAAATGAAAAAGCAAGTCAGACACTAGGAAAAAAATATCCTCAAAGTATATGAATGACAAAGACTTGTCTCTAATATACAATTAATTCTTGTCATTTGGTAGTAAGTAGAACCTCAGCCCAAGTTTTTTAAATAGAGAAAATATTTGAACAGGTGCTTTACAAAGAGAGCAATAAAATGTTAGCTAGGCATGTGAAAGCTTGCTCAGTCTCCTTAGTCATCAGGGAAATGCAAATTAAAACCCAAGTTGATATCACTACCTACTTTCTAAATGGCTTAAAGTCTGACCACATTTCAAACACTAGGGAAGACTGGGAAGAATTGAAACTGGTTGAAATGTATGTTTAATTTTTTATTCAAGCCGAATGCAGTGCCCCTACCAGTGGGCACTCCAGGACCTCGGGATCTTGTTTCTCAAAACTAGACCCCAGAGAAGGAAATAAATCTTCCAGAAAGTTCTCTCAGTGATTGGCTGGTGCAAGAAAGCTTACAGATGGATGGCCAATCCCGTCCTCACGGAGGACACTACTCAGCATGTCTCAGGGAATTGCTCAGACCCCTTGGAGTTCTGCCAGACCATCTCTGTGTCTTCCTCAGAAACTGGAAGAAATTTATAATGATACAGCCAGTGAAAATGGAATACAGAACAACCACTTCGGAAACAGATTCTTTCCATTTTAAATACAGACTCAGCATTGGACTTAGCAATTCCACTCCTAGGTACTTATTCAAAGGAAATGAAAACATCTACATGAATGTCTTACCTGAATGTGATGTTCATACTAGATTTATTAATATTAGTCCAAAATTGGGGAAAAAAAAAATCACATACAGTAGAATGGAAAAGCAAATTCTTTATCACTCCAGAAAGCAACAACACACAGTGGTAACTAGTCAATTGTTACAACACCTAATTATGAATGACTTTGCAGGAATATTATCAAGCAGGAGAAGGTGTATACTACTTCCTTGTATCAACTATATGGTGACACTTATTTAAAGACCAAGCTATACGTGGTGTGAGGAATCAGAATGGTGGCTGCCATCCTCGGAGGCAGCTAGTGAATCGGATGTACTGCATTTCTGGAGTTTCGCTGGTGTCAGTCTCTTTATCTGGATGCCTGCCTTCTCCTCTGCAAATGCTTTTCTCAAGTGGTTTTAAAAATAATTTCCTCTAGCAGATCAGACAACTGGATGAATGAACCTAGCTTCCTTCTCTGATTTGTGCATGCACAGTTTATATGCACATGCTTACTAGAAAACATTTACCTCCGCTTATATTCTCTGTTGTCTGAGAAGTTCCTCTCTAGTAAATTCAAATGGTCTTTTACTTTCTTTCTGTCTTCATATTTTATTCCTTGCATGAGGATGTTCATTAGTAAAGAGTTAGAATTATGGATCCTTCATCACTATCAATAACCTTTTGGGCATGTGTCCAGGAAAAGTCAGCATTCCCATTAATGTATGTGCTTATTCCTAAACAATGGGATATCTTTTGCTTGACAATTCCTGTGGGGAATTCCTAGTGGGGGTGGTATACAGTGAGGAATAAAATGTAGGGCCTACCTCTCTTCCACTAAAAGAGCAAAGTATTAAACATATGATTAAATAAAATATGGTAAGGTCAACATATTACTCTGTAGAAATATTGTGGTAAAGCCTCCAGATTTTCTTTGGCAGGACAGAGAAGGCAATCTAAGGGAAATTAGGTAGAAATTATGGATACTCTGAATTGTTTTACTGAAAATTTAGGGAAACGTGTCTTATTTGAAAAATAAAGAGGGAACTGAATGCAAAGAGAGGACTCTTCAGTTCTCTTCTCTCCCTTAAGGAATTTTAAAGAGGCTTTTTATCTACTACTCAATCTTGGACACCTACTCATCCTCCATTTCTCACAGTAGGGAGTTTCCTTTGGCTACACAGGGAAGGTGACTGTTCCTGAATGGGCACTGCTTGGCTTAAGTTCATAAACCTTTTCCAACACCCTCTCTCTTGTGAAGTAAACAGTCCCCTTACAGTGCAATCTTCACCTGCAATTTCCTGGTTGGAGTGATATGCAAATGTGAAGACTGGAAATGCTGTAATGATTTTTCCCACCATTGCAAGAAATCAACCCTGGGTAGAAGTTAACACCAGCAGAACAATAAAACAGAAAGTAGTCAACTGGAGTCTCTTAATCAAATGAAATTTGAAGGAAAAAAAAACAAAACTTGCCTCCAGATTTCCATTTTTGTGAGCCAACAATTTCCTCTTATTGTGTGTTCATGTTATGTTTTCAGGGAAGCTAGCTTTGAGATGAAGATTAGTCTGCAAGAGAGTTACTAGGGAGTTTTCAAAGGCTCAACACCTGTGGAAAGGAAAAACGAAGGCAGGGTTAGGCAGGAGAAGAAATTAGCCTGCAAAGCTAATTGCAAATTGCTCTGAATCCAGGATGTGTTTCTACCAGTGCTCCCCTGATTTAGGACAAGGTGGCCAGATAATTATAACCCTGCATCAATTGGATGTGACTGCCCTAGAAGGTAACAGGACCCTGGCCACAGCAACTCTGTTGACCAAGGCATTCCCAATTCTCAAGGTATTCCTAGCTATCGAGAAAGGGAATCTGGGTGCCAGTTGGAGATAGTCAATACTTGCCTTTCTTTTACTAGCTACAAGTCAGAGACTTCACCATTGATACATGGGGACTCCATGATTTCGAGGAAAGACCCTTATGTGTGCCCTTGCTGAGTTAGTTTCTTGATCTCCTCAAATGTCCTTTGTGTATTATAAATAAGAATTTCTGTGCACATAGGTAGTTTTTCAACACCTGTCTTACCATCACTCCATCCACCTGAAAACCCTTTGTCATGAGGTGATAGAGGGCAATGATCAAAAGCATAGAATAAGGCAACATGCAATGATCGGTAGTCACATTTCATCTTCAGCACTTGTTCTGTCTTGCTGGGTGTGGTACTTATCCTCTCTGCGACTTGACTTCTTCATTTAAAAATTGCAATAGTACCAAAGCACCTAGATTTTTAGGCTATTAGTTATGTATAAAGAATAGTACTTGGAACACAAGAGACTGAAATAATCTAACATTTTAATTTTATGCTACTTAGGAAACATTTTCTATGATGCACTTTTCCCCATATGCAGAGTTTCAATAGAACTAGAAAATGATAGGCAGTTACCTAGTAGTGATGTTTAAAGTTGTTTTCTATGAGTGTGTCTAAGAGACTAGTTAGTTATACAATAAAAGATGAAATTAAAAAATTAAAGGAAAGGTGCAGGTAGGAATCAAGGCTAGTAGGCAGGCAGGAAGAAATTACATCTTATTTTATTTAGTTGTTCTTCTTGGTTGAGCCCACTGTCCAGATCATAAACCCGGGTCCTTGGGAAGTATGTGGACTATGCCATAAAGACTTTATTCACTAGGCCACTAGGGCGTGCCATAAAATGTATACATTCACATCCTGCAATTTTAGGTAGAGGTTAATATGGAAAATGAATCATAATACAAGAGAATCTGAAAGGTTGGGGGAGATGGGGGCAGGGGGAAAACTGAGAATTCCTACAATTTCAAGTGTGAATTTCTAGATCTGCCCATGGAAAATTGTTGATCATAATTGTAATGGTATTTGAAATATCAATTTTTGAATATATTAATGAAATATTCACAGCATGGACAGGTGGGGAGACAAATATGAGTAATTTATGTGGAGGTAAAATGTGTTCTTAAAATAAGTCACAAAGCAATTTCAGAGCATTTATGAAAACTTTTGACAGTACCAATTTAAAGTTGTCACTTTATCAAAAACTTAACCGAGATACATGTGTATGTGGATAGGGATATGTATCCGTCCATATAAATCATGTGGCTAACATAATGATTTAATTGGCATTTGCACTAGTAACAGAAAATTGGCCACATTGGTAGGTTCGTGAGAACATACATATTTTCTGTTAATAAATGAAGATAATAATTTTGTCAAACTTACACTTGTTAAAAATGTTTGAAACATAATTGAGTTTGTTTCTTCCTTGGTTCTTATTTAAAGGAGAAAATTTCCTTAAAAACAAACACTGCCGTTATTACATCTCATGATTCTTTAAGGGATTAAGTCTCCTATGCTTCTTAATTTAAAAAAAAATCTGATTTAAATTTGACTTTCGTATAAAATATACTTGTCAGAAGGCTATGCTACAGAAAGTTCTTTGAACAAGATTAATGCAATTCTATATTTATTATTCCTGCCTTAAGCATAAAATCCAAAGCTCCATGATGGCATGTACTATCTCAGAACACACTTTTTAATACATCTATTTTGAGCTATTTCAAAGTTTTCGAAGTATAAGTATTAAAGTAGGAATCTGATTCAAAGTGAAAGTCTCAGAAGCAAGAATCTAAACCATTTTCTTAGAAGGCAAAGATCAGAAGTGCTAGGGATTCCCCTTGAGCTTTCTAAGACAAATATTATTTAATTAAGAAAATACTGTACTTGACAGCCCATGATGATAATAAAATGCATTATATATTCCAGTTTCCATCCTCTTTTGAAAGTTATTTGGGGTAATTATTTTGCTTGTTAGCTCTTTTCTGGAGGGTAGTTAGATTTTCATTTGTTTTTCTCTTGTCTGCTATATTAGAGGAGATCTTTTGGTTCCAAGTGACAGACACCTCAAGAAGACTAACCTGAGCTCAAAGAAAAAGATAAGGAATAGAATTTACTGGAAGAAGGCGGGGCTTCCCAATGAAAGGTGAAGAAGGAGAGCTCTCCCTTCAAAAGGGAATAAACAAATGACAGAAAGGAAAGCATCTTTCTCTGGTGTTCTCCTCTGTCTACTTTTCTGTGAACATTTGCTCACTTCACTCTATACCCTGGAAAGCTCTGCTTTGCTGCCCTAGGTTTAGGAAAAAAATTAGATCTTATCACTATATAGAATCTCTGAATTCTAATCTATATTCTAGGTGGAGACAATAGAGTGGCCCACAAGGCCATGTTTCATCCACCAGGCTATGGCCAAGGCTGTCATGGAAAGAAACCTTTTGTTTCTTCACTCAGAAATGTTGTCAGTTCAGCATTAAAGAAGAAACTTGAGGGCTTGGATGTGGACATTCAGGGAGGGGGACATGGGTGTGAGTAACAAACAGTTATATGTGGAGAAGATGCACCTAGAAATATTGTCTGCACTCATACTGACAGTGTTCAGTGATCTGCATGGTTTAATTCTAAGAATTCCTTGAATTAAGAAATTGCACTTTTAATGAAAAATTCCCCACAAATGCACACCTTATTCACTTCAGTAATCCTTCAAGGATGTGGATGTTGTCAACTTTTTATTGCATTATCATTTGCTTCTATAGAACCTAAGAATTTTGAAGCCTGTTAATATAAATTCCATAAGCACTTTTACTCAAGAAGAGATCACATATGAATATTTGTGAAATAATTAAGAAAAGAGAAACTTAGGGTTGCTGCAACAAGATATAATGGACAGACTGAAAAGTAATATGCTAAATATTACACAGCATCAGTAAGAGTTTGTTTATATTTGCTTTCTATAAATGCTTTACATAGACATGAATTCGTAAGTCCAAGCAGGCAGCAACCGTGCCTCACCTGAAGGAGACTTTCCATCTTTCCTTACTCAAAGGAGAAGTGGAAAATTCCAATCCCCACGTGTTTGTTCGGCTCCATCTCTTCCTCCTGAGACAATCAACATACTTCCAGGATCTCAGCAACAGGCAGAATGTCGCCAAATGAAGATGGTCACAGGATCCTACTTTTTTATATTTTTCATACAGGCCTTCAGGAGACAGTTTTATACCAAGTTCCTATGACGTGGCCCTGTCAGTTTCTCTTTCTAAGGGGGATGTAGTTCAAAGGTGAATCCAGATCTCAGTGATAGCACAGGTATGACAATAACCTTCCAATGGTTGAATAAGACCTCCAGGCACAGATAATATCATCCTCCCCGCTACTCATTTTCAATCAAGACACAAGAAAGATGAGAATTTTTATTTATTTTTGTCCTTTTAAAATTAAGTGGTAGAACTAAATGTCCTTTGATAGCTTCATCTTAAAATGCAACAGGATTCTTGCTCAGTTATTCAAGGATGAGAGATACTTCTCAAAAAGGAAATTCTAAGTCCCAGTGACAGGAAAGAATATGATTGTGTAGAGTACTTTCTTCTTTATTTTCCTGTCACCTGCAAGTAATTCCAAATAGCATTTTTATCTAATTTGAATGAAGTGATTCAGCCTTTATTTATTTATTTATTTATTTATTTATTTGAGTGAAAACATTTAACCCCTGAAAATACTATCTTGGCCTCTGGTTGATACAATCCGTCAGTTGCACTGATAATTTAAGCATATGGAGCAATTCTGTGTATGATGCATACAGCTCCTGAACTATAACTATACATCAGTGGTTGAAGGGAATAAGAGCAAACATATGACTGTATTGAAAAATTAATTGCTGCCATCTAGACAGTGCAAAACCCCCTAAATGGAGTTCCATTTCTAATCATGAACAGCTACTTGGTGGCATATGAAAGTAAACCTACCCAGTCAAACTTATGTTTTCTTAATACTAACATCTTGGTGAGAGAGATACTATAGATAAAACCAGATTTATGTATATATGTTACGAGTTAAGTCAGAGAAAGTGATAAAATTTGGGGCACTTTAACGTATGAGAAAAAGAATTTCTAAAAAGCCCTATAAATCATACAGGATCATCAAATTGGAAGATCTAATGGGCATAAAGAAAATCTAATCAAAATGTTGTGCTTTTACAGAGAAGGAAACTAAAAGTTAACCCTACTAGTCATTCCTGTGTTCCACATTCTTCCAATTAGTCCTGCCCTGATTACTTTTATATAGAGATTTGAGTAATGTCAATGGACTAGCTCTCTCTGGAAGTCAAGTTCTCCTAAATGCCTTCTTTCTCACTTTCTTTCTAATGGGAATCATAATATTCAAAGAAGTAGTACATTAATACACTGGATAGATTCCCACTTAAAGTTGTTTCACTATAATGTTAGATCCTAGTATGAAGTCAAACTAAGAGCTTAGTCTGAGGACCGAGAAAATAAAAAAAAAAGATCAGACTCTATTTAACAAGATTTAAGTTCTTTCCAAAAGGTTATATCATATTGGGACTTTACTTAGCAGTTTGTTTTTTTTAATGACACTTAATATTAAAGTGGAGTCCTAAGGATTATACATAAACAAATTAAACAGCCCTGCCCTTGAGCTTTATGAAAGGAAATTTGATAACCAGAATCATCTTGTGTTCATAGTTAATGCTTTAAACTTTTCCTTTGGTGAATCTTTCCTGGAAACACCAATTTATCTTTCAATTTCTATAGTATGCATAACAACTAAGTCAATAGGCTTTTATCTAATTCAAACAAGCTAACATTGTAATGCAATTACATTTTTCGAGAACACTTTCCCTGAGTTTGTTTTTCCTTTTGGTAAATTCGTTTTGAATAAGGATGTTATATTACTAAATCTGTGTTCATTTCTATAAATTGAAGAATTAAATAAAAGCAGCTACTGCAAAAGGTATAGGGCTGCTCATGTGCAAGCACTGAAAATCAATTGTTTAAAAGACCATATTAAATGTTTAAATCCATTAGAGGGATTTTATACCCCAGCAACTTATTTTTAAAAATCAGTGAGCATTTTATTAACGCTGATGCCACCAGTTGTACCAGTGAACACATTCTTGAACATTGATAAACCTTCACAGAAATTTCTTTTTCTCACCTCCTAGGACAAAGCTGGTGCAAAGCTGCCTGGGCTTTAGATGACATCCTCTAAGTTCGCTTCATAGTTTGTCTCCTTCTAATCGTGACTGCTTTCAGATAAAAGCTTCCTCCAGATGTACTAAAGGAAGCAGTAATCAAACCCAGACCTCAGCAGCTCTAATATATGCTACTCCAGTTGAAGTTTTTTCCCTTTGAATTCTTAATTAAAAAAATCTTTTAATGAGAGGCAGCCTGAGTGTGAAGCTGTCAATTCTGCCGTTGTCCTTGATGAATACCAAAAAAAGGAGAGATTTCACTTTTAAAAGAAGCTCAAGTTTCTTGAGACATTTGTATTCAAACATGACTCTCTCTTTCTCCTTCTTTCTCCTGGGAGAACAGCTCTACTCTTCAAATGAAAAAGAAATAATAAAACACATCAGGAACTGCAGACCTCAGACCTAACGCTTCTCTCCTTGTCTTGGAATGTTATTTCCATATAGAAAGCTACTCTAATGGGACACTGGTTAATGGCAGGGAATTTAGCCCTTGTGGAGTCCTCTCCAGAAATTGGATTTTTGCTTAAGCAAACACCAACCCTGCAGTGCGGGGGAAAGCTATTTATTTGGCTGCCTGTTGAAGAGCCTTACATAAAATACAATTTCGTCTGTTCTGACCATGGAGTCAATTGGCAGACACTGGAAAACAAAATCCAGTTTCTGGTGTAAGTTATCACACGAGTTCTTTCGTGTAACAGTTCATCTCAAATACACTTTAATGATATTCTTCTGATGCCCTTTTCTTAGACATAACGGTGTGTGCAGTTTACTTTCACATTAAGGAAGGGTAAATGCTTACACAAATTGCCCACTTTTCCCCAGTCTTGGGTGGTGGGGAGGGATTATTTAAAATCTGTGCTGTTCAAATATAAGCAAATTTATACTGAGGAAAGTTAATCTCTAGTTTCCGACATTTAATAATGTCGTTCAAAACACCTAGGACAACACATTTGCCTTCTTCAATCAGATTTCATTTCTAAAAGGGTCTTAGGATTGATAGGATAAATGTTTCCTAATCTCTCATTTCTTCGTAATTTGAGTATCGTCAATCAAGTGTCTCTCTCTGTACCTGCCTCGCCAAAAAAGCTCTTCTAATATATTCAGAGTGCCATTCTAAAGGACAAGAGAAACAATCTCTGCTGAAGGATCTTCTTTTAGAGATAAGAAAGATAAAGGTAATTCTTAAGAAGTGACATATCTACTCACATGTTATGAATATATGCTTTTCCTCGCTAATATTTTGCTGTATTCTTTATGGCAAGGGGAGCTCCTTTCGCTGTTTCTAAGCAATGTCTTTTATAAAATGACTAAATGACTTGCTTCTTTTTTTATAAACAAGTAGCGTAGTTAAATATCAAGGAAGAGAACTAATGCTTCTCCATGACGTTTCCTTCCCTTCACCACCTAACATATGAAAACTTGATATTTCATGCTAAGGAGCATTCAACTCTCTGAGGGAAATTATAGAACAATGACAGGTTTCTGATCCAATGGGCCAGGATTTATGAAGGTAGAAAAGTCAGTTTTCTCCAGCAATTCTAGGAATGGCTTACTTGGGCAGAGATCTTTGTTAGTCAGTGTCAGAAAGCAAATCATGTAGAACTAGCATGGATGAACATTCAGGAGGAGGCATTCAAGAGAAGTCTGCCAGGCAAACATTTAATCTAAACTTATTTGATTACTTTATACGCTAAGCAACTTTTAATTACTCAGTAGCATTGATACACGTTGAAATAAATTGTATAGATGTTTTAATAGTTTGTAATATTTATTCATTTGTAAGATCCATTTTGGATTTGAAATGGCCATAGTAAACATGTAAAATAGCAAAATGTATGCATTGGTATATATATATATATATATATATATATATATATATATATATATATATATGTATGTATATATATTTAACATTATATAAGGAGGCATAGTTTGAATTTAATTGGGGGGGTGTAGGGGTGTTCAGTAAACTTTTTTTTCTTTTCTACTCCATAAGAAAGAAATCATGTCAAGCCTAAGTTCCTCATGAGTAAAATTTTAAACAAAACATTATTTAACTTCATTTCCAAACTGTAAATATTCTGTTCTAATGGGAAGTATAAAAAGAATTGTTAGCCTTGATTTTTCAGTTGAGATTTTATTTCTGAAATAGAATGTTAAGTTCAGTTGCTACCAGAAGCATTATCTGGTAACAAAGCAATAGATGCAGGCCTGAACTATATTTGGGATATTTTATTTGTAATGATTAGAGTTTGACTTGTACATAGGAAGAAAATTCAGGTTTTATGTCTAATCACATTACTGAAATCATCAAAAATATACTAACTTAAAACTACAATATGAAATGCTGGTAAGGATATGGAGGAGAAAGAATCCTGCTAGTAGTTATATAGTTGGGTTGAAAATGAATGAAAATTCTTGAGCAGTCTGTGTAAGGCCAATCTTGCTATGTTCAGTGACTCTATAGCTCTACTTCTAGGATGATAACCAACAGAAAAATACGTGGACATGCTCTAGAAGACAAGAAGATTGACACTCTTCCCAGCTATACTATGTTTAGTTGCTAAAACTGGAAACTACACAAATGTTCATTAGCAGTAGAATTTATATAAATTTATCAGAGTGTATTCATGCAATGAATCCAGAAAAATGATGCCAATGAATGAACTGCAATCTCACACACCAACGTAGACTTCATAAATATGATATTCAGCTAAAAAATCTAGCACCTGCCCCACCCCACGACAAAAGAGCAGATGATGCACTATTCTGTTTACACGGAATCCAGAACTCAGGAAACAAACTCATGTATTACATACTGAGTGTTGTCACCTTTTCTTTGAGGTAGGGTCAAGAAGGAGGCACAAGTTGGTTTCAGGGGATCCATCAATATATGACAATATTATTTTAAAGAAAAAGTCATATATGTTAAAAATATGTTTTATCGTATTGTTTTAAAAAAAACATTCTATCGACATATACTTCAGTCAACTGATTGGAGCAAAATAATGCATCTTAACAATCTTTGCCAAAGAACAAAATGATATCTTTATTTTAATTTGAATAATATTTATTTTAAGTAATTTAACTTTGTGATAAAAATAGCTAGTTGTGTTACTTTCTGTAATGAATTTCCAGGCATAATCAATTTGCATTTTAGAGGATATTTATTATCTTCACTTACTTTTTTTCTTCAACATCTTTCTTTATCAAAAATAATAACTCTTTATTTATTGCATTTGTCATTTCAAGTTACTTTATTGCCCTTTCGATGTGTGTGTGTGTGTGAGACCCGGAGTTTGAAGTGTATTTATGAGAATCTTAATGAAATTTTCCTTTATAAAAACTTCGGAATTTATTTTGGCAACATATGCATTAGTTTCATCAATTGCAATAATTTCCCAATTATATGTTACTTGATTCAAGGTATTCCTGATACATACTTGTTATTTAGTAGTATTTTATTACAAGACAAAATTGAATCTTTGAAAATAATTAACTAAAAACCTCATCAGAATTTTGTGTAGAAGAAATACAATTCCTAATCAGAAGTATAGAAGCTGAAATGGAGTGGACTTGTCAAATCATACATTTTAATAAATTTTGAAAGCATATTTAAGAATTAGAAGCAAATTATTAGCATTCAGTAGTCAATTGCATGACAGACTTCACTATGCAGTATTCTTGAGTTTGTCTTTGCTTGCATTTGGAACATATAACTCAGAATTGTAAATTATATTTCAAGGATGATCTCTGACTTTAAACATATAATCCTAGTTTCAAATAAAACATCAAGAATCCATGAAATTCCAACTCTCAGTTTTGTCTTCATTTATGGTGGATTTTCAGTAGGTTTTTCCCATAAATTACAAAGATATTCACCAGAAAATCCAGGTGTATAATCCTATGAGTGAGTAACCTTCGTAGAAAACAGATTCCTTATCTAATTCTAGCAAAAGTACTGAAGATGGTTGATTCCTCGGTCTTGTATTTCTGTCCTACATCTGAATGAATCCCTGTGGCTATAGGGATGCAGATTTCTCATTGTCTACACCTGAATCTCAAACTCACACTCAAAAATCAGAAATGGGGTCATAAATAGAAACGAGAGTGGTCTGTTGGTTGAAAAAAGTGGTTTTCTAACAGAAAACCATCTAGCTGTTTCATTATGAAAGAGTGGATGATATCTGAAATGGAGGACTGCAGAAAAATAGATGCCTCCTACAAAAAACTGTATGTGTGCATATCCACACGTTAGATCCTATGAAATACAAATGTTAGTATATATATATATATATATATATATATATGTATGTATATATAGACCATATGTATATAAATATATATATAATCTTTATTTCTAAAAATTAACACAAACCTCATCAGTTCTCTACTTTTAGAGTTGCTTATTAGATAAAAGTTCAGAAATTATATTGACCAATTAAGTATCATCATTACAGTGGGTATTATCTTCCTAATTAGGACCATGTATAAATTAAGTATAATCAATGTTAGATGAATCTCCTCACGCTATTCACAAATAAAGTGTTAAATGTTATAAGGACAGGTTTTACAAACTTAGAAACAGAGCTGTTTACCAAAGCAATGGAGAATTCTGTCCAGACTGTCACCTGTTCTTTCATCAGGAACTTCAAGATAAGGATTTAGCACCAACTATAGACATATTTTATTATATCACTATCAGAGAATTTTTCATTTGTCACATCTTCTAAGAATGTTATGAAATATGTTGCAAAATGTTTTCAGATATAGTATGTTTACATGTTTTCCTATCAATTTGGTTACAGTAGAAAAACATAATGAACTTTTCATAACATGCCACATTTTGGTATTGGGCATTTGCCTTTGTTTCCCTGAATCAACAGTAAATGTCTAGACCACAGGGTAATCTGAGTTTCTTCATGTTTTAGAAAATTTCCTTTTATACTTCGTTTTAAAAATTGCCTGTTTGCCAACTATCGTATTTATACCTTCTTCTAGAACCCTGGCATGAAATTCATCTGTATCTGAGCTCATTTAGATAGGCTTTTAAAATTATGTATTCATTTAATATGCCTGTAGTTATACTATAATTATTACTCTATGTTTTCTAGTCTGAAGATAATTTTCTTGAAAAATGGTATCAAAGAAAAATAGTATTGGACCGTATTATCCCATTTGTACTCCAGTATCAGTTCTTGGCCCGATTATTGTCCTACACTGAATATT
The DNA here is from genome assembly GCA_004363575.1 of Solenodon paradoxus. Classification (NCBI taxonomy): domain Eukaryota; kingdom Metazoa; phylum Chordata; class Mammalia; order Eulipotyphla; family Solenodontidae; genus Solenodon; species Solenodon paradoxus. The sequence continues at coordinate 223,195 of RJWH01002306.1, forward strand.
ACAGAATTGTCGATCATTACTTTTAGCATTATTCATTAGCTTAATTCATTTTAAGCATTTGGTTTCCTGTTACTGTTTTTGTAACCCAGCCAATGATTCCTCTTCATCCTGAAGATTTGAATCCTTTTGCATACTGTTGTGGAGTTCTTTTTTCAATGAATGCTTGGTTTCTTCTTCATCAGGATCTCTCCTAATAGTCAAATGTTCATTTTTGTCTTTAGAATTATTCCGGTAGCTTCTCCATCTGAACCAATGGGCTGTTTCCTGCGGTCCCCCGGCCCCCCGCCTCGTCACAACCCATGGTTTCATGAAATCAAAATCAAGTAAATTAAACTATGCCCTGGGTTTTATTACTTGGCTATCAGAACTTCACAGTAACGAGTTTATTTGATGATGTGTGCTAGAAAGAGAAGAGATGCTAGCATAGAGTTTCAACGCCTGAATTCAGATTCTTGGTGGGGTTTCTCTATTTAGTGAAATCATTGAATAACTCAGGCTTTCATTATTTTTCTTATCTCTAAGAGAGGAGTTAATATTAATTCTCATAAATACTATAATGTAAAAGATTCTGTGAATAATAAAGGCAGAGACTGAAAATAAACAAGGGGGAAGGAGAGATGTAGAATCATCCTTTACATTGACTTCCCCAGCAAAAATGATAGCTATTCAACACAGATGTTACCTTGTCACTTTCTCTGTATTCTAAATGGTCATTGTTGACAAGTCAGTAATTTGTTATACGTGCTGTTTTATTAAATGTATGGTATCTCTATTTTTCTGATTTCAATAGTAGCACACTAATGTGTAAAGTGTGCTTAAGCATTTCAGAAATAGAACACATAGAAATGTAAAGGCTCCCATAAGCTCACTCTGAGAGACCATCATTGTTAATTTCTATTCATTCCCATGTATATTTTGCTCTCCATGTTCACTTATAAGCAGATTTTGTAAAAATGAGATCAAGTTTAGCAGTACACTTATTTGCTTGACCTAATATACCTTTACTGTCCATACCATTCCTCGTTAATTTGCTCATTCTTTTTAACAGATTATATGACTGCTAATGGAATGAAACAGTTTGTAACCAATGTCGGAAAAGCTGGAGTGGTCTCTTCCACTGGCTCTTGCCCCATTCAATTTATACAATATTAATATATTCCCACTATCACATAATTTCTCTCTTCTTTATTCTGATCTGCCTTTTCTGTCAAACCATATCTAATTACTACTAATAGTTTTGCATCCACTGGAGAGTAGTTTCTTGTATTTAAAACTAAGACTTTGACTATTAACTGTAGAGGCCAACTCATGGTTCACTCAGACACTGCTCATTCAATGCCTCTGTCTCAGTGCATGGTGACAGGGTAAGATAACATAAGAGTAGGTGCTCAGACCTTATGCTTAAAGAAGATATCTAATGGAAATGAATGAGTTAATTTAACCCCAAGTCCAAATAATCTCCACACCAGTGACTCTCACCAACTCAAAGTTATAATGATACATTTATTATTTATTCTATCTTGTACTCTGTTCTCCCATTGTCTACAATAAGCTGATTAAAAAATAATATACAAGCAATGCATCTTCAAAATTTAAAGCCATTGGTCTCAGAGGCTCTGTTTGACCTCAAAGGTCATAGATCCTTCTTCCAAGTTCAACCTTTTATGGATCAACTTCTTTGTATCTTTCTTGAATTGCTTGGATCAGGATTTTTCATGGAGGTGGACTTGAGAACTTTATGCTGTGAGAAGAAATGTTGACAAGGTGTTCTTAGAAACTTATTAGATGTAGAAGGCCATAGCCACTCTTAGTATTATGTAGTATATTGGTGCCCTAAATAATATTAATTAAAGTAATTTCCATTTATTTAAAAAGAAAATTAATACAGATCATCATGCAGTGTTAGAGTTGTCATGAAAGCAGAATGTTTCACAATACGTCCTAAGTGGAATAACTGTTGCTTATCTTTCTCCATTAAATTGATCAACACTCAAATGTCTTAAATGTATAGAATCTCCAATTAAAAATATTTTTGCCTTCTAGTATGCATCTGTTTACTTCCATTGAAAACAGTCATGGACATTTTATTTGACTTTAAGTTGCATTTTCTTTTATAATTCTAGTCTTGTTTTATCGTAATTTTCTGGTGGTCTTTGATTTGTTTTTACTAGAGCAGAAAACTTGCTTCTTAGTTGATTATGCTAGTTTGAAAAACATAATAAAAAATTCATATCATTCATTTTTCATTGTTTCGTATTAAGCATTCCCTTGTGGATTTGCATTTTGTGTTTCACAACAGATGAGTGGAATGAGAATAATGACAAAAATCTTACTTTAATTTCCAAATGACCTTAAATCACTCATATTTTTACCTTATATATTTGCTAAAGTGGTAGGAAACCATGCTCTCTACACCAGCTATTGTTAGAACAGAGCACATTTTAATGATGGGGATACAGAAATTTCTCCAAAGACTCTGTCCAGTTGTGATATTTTAGTATTGATTCATTTAAATGTAAGACTATTAACCAGCAAAAAATGTAAGCTTTAGTAATTCAACCAGGAGACAGGTGATGACTACTTTTTTTAGTTCTCTTTCTACTGCTTGATATTAAATTGACTCATAGATGAAAAGAAGTATTCCACTGCAATTTCCTTCCTTTATGGAAGGGGTGGGTAAAATTGTCATGCTTTCTATCCATGGTTTCAAAAACTCCTAAGTTTTGCTGTTCTCTTTGACATCCACTGGTGGTCTAGGGAAGGAATCAATCACAAGAAGTCACTGAGAATGTTTATTAATTTGAGGGCTGAGTTTGTGAAGAGTTAACATTATCTCATCTATAATACTGAAAAAGGAAACACCATTTTTTATAACTTTTTAAGCATTTATGGAGATACCCAAATTCACTTATAATACTTGATGAATGAGATGCTCCTATCGTGGAAAGTTTTATTTCTTTTCTCTTTCAACTACTTTCCCCCATTCTTTTCCATGGAAGTAGGATGATGGTGTATAACATATGTTAGTCTGTATGGTTATACTCTTTTAAACACCAAAAGCATTTTAACTACATGGTTTATTCATGAAGAAATTTCAGAGGTTACTAGATAGCAACTTCCCTATGTATCTATTTCTTCAAAAATATATAACTTATACTAGGAACAAATAGTATTCTTTTAGATTTTTTGAAAGATTGACAGATTTGACCTAAAAAGTATAAAAATAGTAATGAATCTTTGTAGAGTACTCAATATATTTAGACTCCTGTTCTGAGTAGTAGACATTTATCATGTCATTTAAATCTTAGAGTAAATTTATAGTGTAAGTAATTTTTTACATTCATTCACATTTTTCAAGTGAGAGGTTATTACATAAAAAAAAAAATAATTGCAAGGATAATATTGCTGGTTAACAGTGGATAAGATATTTCTATCCAGGAAACATGATTCCAGGTTATGAATCTTTATTACTAAAAAAAGAGAGTATTTTTCAGTCCAGGTAAAGCAATAATCACTCTCTCTACCCCTCTGCCAACAAGATGACATTCAACATTCTCTTCTCCTGTTTATTCGTTGCTTTAGCTCTTTTAAGTTCATTCCATATGTGTGTGTGTGTGTGTGTGTGTGTGTGTGTGTGTGTGTGTATAAAATGTAAAAAGGTTTATTTTAGTTTTCCTCTACTTGATTCCTGATAGATCGGAACGTTGCCTCTTTGGTTTCTGATTTTATCCAAACTTCCTTGAACTATATCTTGCTCTAGTGAACACCCCCTATGCATAGTTAAGTACAAAAAAAATTAATAGGTGAATTATGGGTGGTTCAACAGAACTTAAGACTCCAGCTTTAAGAATATTGAGACTTAGATGAAGTGATATTTAGATAAGATGAGTTAAGAGGAATTCCAGGACTAATGCCACAAGCCAATAAGTGGGATAAGACACAGTAAGGGTACGTGCCTTGAACCAGAGTAAATAAGAATGTGATAGCTGGTTTACAATGGTTTACTTCCATTGTAAACATCATGAATGTTCTATGAATGTTGCCTTTTATCCTAGGTATTTATAATCTGTTTAGTCAGCATTAATCTAATCAAATTCTTCTCCAACTTGAAGAAAGATCTCCCTAGGATCAAAGGTGCAACTCAGCATCAGGGAGTCCTCTATTGCTTTACATTGCAGAAATCAGAAATTTAGTCTTCAATATCCTCTGATTTAATCAACAGTGGTTGGTCCATCACACCTCTAGGAATAACTTTAGATATCTTTCAGTCTTCTTTGATGAATAAGCCTATTAGTTCACCTCTATGAAACAAAAGAGAAAATATATGAAACAACTGATCATTAGGCTAAAATTTTTGTCTGAAGCTAACTTGAAAGATCGATCACAAGTCAGTTAACATACATTCCACAGTTCATAGTCAAGACATTGATGGGCATTTTTCAGAAATACAGGGGAATATCTCGATTTGTGTCTTGGAGAATGCTACAGATGCCATTCTAAAAAAGAAGAGTAAGTAGTGAGCAGATTTGTGGCACTAGACTAGAACATGACTGTTCCAGCAATACTCAGTATAGCAATGTGTTTTGACCAGAGTACTCTCTTCCAAAGAAGTAAATCCCTTGAATTTGAAGTAGGCCTCAAAAAATGAGTCGGAAATTAAGAAGTAGAGATTGAGAAGAAAGACATTCAGGAGAAAAAAGGAAGAACATAGAGCAAGCATGTGGATACTTCTTTGCTTTACTTATTCATGTCTGCCTTCCCTTTAGACTATAATTTATGTAAGGGCAGAGTTCTCTTTTGTGTTTTTGTATCACTAAGCTGAGACTGTGCACATTGTACACGAGGTGATTCATACATGACTGTTGAAAGAATTAGCAAGGTAACTAATCTTTGAAAAATACAAGAACTCTTTCAGGATATTGAATAGATCTGTTTGCCTGAAACAGAGATAAACATTTATGATCAATAATAACAATGCTCTTTGAACTCTTATCAGGCACAGATCTAAATATTTTACACTTGTTAACTCTTAGCTCTCAGAAGGTTAGAGTGTGATTGGGACTTTATCACCTCCATGTTATAGCTGAGAAAAATGAGAGAGGAAAGTGAGGTAACTTACCCAGGATCACACAGCAATTACTAGTAAAGCAGTAATTCCAGCCCGTTTGTCTGTAGTCAGTGTTCTTCACTATATACAACAATTTCAGTTGTATTGAATGTTAGAAACCTGACTTTGAAGTAGACTGACTACATTTCAAAATGGGACAAAACAGAATGGGTCCCCTTAACAGACGGCCCCAGCCAATTCAACAGCTTCTGTTGCCCTGCGTTATACACAGTTCTTAATAATTCAAAATGGGGCAAAACTGACAGTCAGGAAATATGAAAGCAAGCAGTACTGTCCGTTTAAAATGGGACATGTGGTTAGTCTACTTTGAAGCATTTTATTGATAAAGAATGCATAGGTAAACAAACTTGAGGAGCTTTTTGTTTGTTTATGTTTCTTATGTTATTTTTCCAGCTTTGTTAGAATATAATTAGCATACAGAAATTGTATTTCTTAAGGAATGAAATTTTTTTAGTATGTATATGTATATTACGTATATATAGAGATGTATGTAGACACACATGTATATGTAGGGATGATGCTTTCTTTTTATTTGCTTGTTTTTCATTTCTCATGAAGGGATTCAGTAAAATGGTGTTATTGTAGAAAGACATCTTCCATCCACAAGTGAAGTGGGTCCGTGAAAAAGAGATAGAACTATTGATATCAGAGGCATCAAGGGTTAAGTATGTAATGACATACTAAGTGATGACAATAACTAGAAATCCATGGAGGGGAACACGACATGATGGCAGTTGGGGAAAAATGATTCAAAGATGATTCCTCTTTCAGAATGACCATCAGGGATAATAATGGAACTCTAATTGCTGATCTAGAGAATGCATTCCTGGGGACCAATTTTTGGAGAAATGGTACAAGCAGATAAGATGTGTTGAGTCTGCAGTAACTTCATGAAATCTAAATAAATGTGACTAGCAGCACATCAGGTGAAGATTATTCTCATGATTAAAAGGGAAATTCCTGTGCCTTTAGGGAGTGTATTATTTTAGAAAACTTATAATTAGACTCCAGATATAGGAAATGCAGAGAACTAAACATTCGTTTGCAAGGAGAAAAAAAAAATTCTAGGGAGAGAACATTGGATATTGAATCATAATTTTATTTATTAACTGAAGAAACATTGCATCATAACATCATATAAGTTAGGGTGTATATCATTGTAAATCAGCATCTGTCTATAATACATTAAGGTAGCCACCGACAGTTCAATTCTATAATTCACCATATGACTGACCCCTTTTACCTGATTTTCATTCCTCCCACCCCCTTCCCGCCTGGTAACCAGCAATTTGATTCTATAGATTTATAGTCTATTTTTGTTTGATTGGTTCATTTCTTTGGTTTGTCTATATACACATACAGGCAAAATCACATGATGTGCATACTTCTTCTTTACTCTTTATGCTTTTAAAAGATAAATGTGCCTGAGAGGAAATCATTGGAAAACAATCATAGATCAGCTATAGTGGTTTTCCATGAATAATTAATAGTGGTAAGTAACATTCCTATCCCAATTATGTTAGTAGTGATAGAATGGTAATGTTTTTACTTGCTAGTAAAAGTAATTCAAATCAGTGATATGATTCTCTAACGGCTAGTTGATGATTTCATTTTTAAGCTCTTATCTGCTCTGTGTGGGGTAAGGGGGTTTGATAGTTAGAACAGGAACAAGAGAAAAAAAAATCAGTTCTCTTCATCACTCACTGCTCCCCCACCCTCAAACACATTTTTGCCTACCTTTGATGGATGGGTTGGTGGGTATTCTTAGTGATGCTTAAGGATAAATTTCCTAAAAACAGCTCGACTCAGAATTGAAACATTTCCAATTTTGGTTGCCTACCTTGCAAATGCTGTGTATATTTTGCTTAGTTGTTTCAGTTTTCCCATTCTACTTAGTGAAGAAATTTTCACCCACAATTAGTATAGTTTTTTGTGTTTAACATTTGGAGATGAGAGAGGAAAAGAATTACCAGTAAAATGACCTAAAATGTTCACCTGCAATATGTACTTTGGTGCTACCATGGTGATTTTTAGATACATGAATAATTTTCTAGCTTGAATTGATATGAAAAAATATGTATACATATGTATATATATATAAAAGAAATAAATAATAAAAGTGGAAAATAGAAAAGAGAGCAGCATTATCAATAAATACAATTAAATCAGATAGATTTAGAAGCCATATTTTCTCATCAGCTCTCAGGTGATTTATTTGCAGTCACTGCTGTGCCTTTCCCACATGACACCTGGTACCTGATCAATTATTAGTTTGAACATAGAGAGCCGCTTTTTAGAAAACCATCAAGCCCCTTGAAGTAAATTGTGTCCTGTAGCTAAAATTTGACATGGTTCCGGAAGCACACACATCGTATATTCTTCAGCGGTGGGTTGCTTTTTCTCAGACCCCTCAGAGGCATTTACATCCTCAGTGTCTGAGCCAAACTTTTCAGGGCTCAGATTCTTTGAAAACTTCAAATGCTCTGTAGTGTTATCAGACCTGTGTTGAAGCAGATCTCAAAGTCCACTATTAAAACTGCCCTCAAGGACATTTTCATTAGAACTTTGTACATGGGCAATTCAAAAGATCCAGCTATTGATTTTTGTTCAGAAGTCCTATCTCCACTTTCATATTATGCAACTTTTTGACAGACTTTCAAAAACCACAAACGGTGGGCTGCCTGCGACTCCAGCCAGGATTTTATGCTGCTCATTTGATTTCTCCAGGCTGCCTCCTTCCCTTGTCCTTGTCAACACTGCAAGGAGAAGAGCCGTCTTAGAAGATTTGCTAAAAAGCCGAAGCGATTTCAGAGCAATGGGAAGAAAAAAAATAAAATCTGACCTTTCCGTACACACACACACACACACACACACACACACACACACACACACACACACACAATCTCACTTAAGTAAATAACCATTTTAGCTGTAAAATTTTGTTGCACATTCATCAGACCTGTAGACAATCAGTGTTTATCTCTTTTTGCCACATAAAATTTCATAAAAGGAGTCAGGAACCAATGTGTATAAATTGCAGCAAAGAGCCTCTAGCGTATGCGCTCAGCACATATTTAATGGAATTATCTATTGGTGAGTAGGTGGCAAAGGGAGCTGAGGAATTAATTATGGGGATAGATATTTTATATCTGCTAGCATAATGTGAAAGAAGACTGGCTTCCATAGAACTCCTGTCACTTTTTGTGGCCTTTCGAAAGTGGCAGTTTCTAAAAAAGATAGAGACTATTGATCCAGATGCATGTTCCTGATCCATAGCATGGAAATTACATGGCCCACCAGTCCATTCTGAACGCGATTTTGGTAGCAGATGTAGATCTCTATCATGAGATGTCTCAGGGGAGTCAGGAAAATGAGTTTCCACAGGTGGGGACCTCCCTGGTTTCAGACTTGCAAATATCTACACATATCACTCTGTATATGAGAATAAGAAGCAAACTCCATAGGAATGCTATGGAGGTCTTTTACACACGTGGGTTTTCTGGGCACGTTTCTATATTATTTATTATTAATGTTGGCCTTTTGCTGAGTAGTGAACGTTGATACACTCTACAGACTTCACCTGTAGATTTAGTTCTTACAACCCAGCATCAATGTTATCCATATTCTCATTTTTATGGATGAGGAAATGATGAGATCAAATAAGAAAATTATTCCAACCCAATAGCTAGTAAGTCCTGAAAGTTAAACAAGCTGAAAATTGTACTCCATCTCTTAGAAAGGTTGAGTCAGAGAATATGCGAGATCTAAATACTCACATAGTAAGCAGACTTGTGGGATTTCAACTCCAATCTAAGGTCAGAGTTATAATATTACGTTCCACTCGGGAATTACATGGATTCTCTTCCATCTGCTGGAACTTACTTGTCCCCCCAGATCCACAGAACAACAAAAAAAAATAGCCCTGGAAAAGAATAGACACCAAAATCTTTGATAGTCAAACCAGTGGTCATACTTGATTACAGTATCTTGTTCGTCATTATTGATAAAAATGATGATCCCTTACTTATCAAAGAACAGCTGCGCCTCTTGCTATTGATGTGAGTACTGTAAGGCATGTAACATGCCTTACCTTTCTTTTTGTTTTCCTGACCCACTTTCCCCCCAAACTCAACTTGCACCCATCCATACAATGACAGCTAGGCAGTGAAACATGGTCTCATTTGGGTTTTCTTGTCAACCTTTTCAAGGAAGTATTGGGAATGCTGTAGGCTTCCCTCTCACTAAGCATTGTATCCAAGGCCAGTTTAAAAATGTCAGACGGTGAAGAGTTCCATGCTGCCACAATTCAGGATGCAAGTGGACACTGGCGAGCACTCAGATGTGTCTCTCTCTTTCAGATCAAATGCAGAACACGTACTGTTGCTCTAAAAAGCTGTTAGTGAGTTCATGAACCTGGCAGCACAGTGCAACAGCTTCCCTATTGTAGGAAGAAATGAAAGCCTATGATGCTTGGTTTTCCTGATGCTTCTCTCTCATTTGATCCTTTTGAGTCATTTTCCTACTTCCCCTGCTGGACTTAATCAGGCCTAAACAAATGAGTTTGGGTGGGTACAGCTTGTTGACCTGTGCAGGACACCTTTCGTATCAAGTTGCCCCAGAGTTCCATTCCTTTATGCCTTGTTGAGTAGAAATCAGTCATTTGAGGCCAGCAACCATCTCACCCTTTGGTATTATGTGCTGAAATGTAGAAAGTAGAGCTGGATTCAGAACTGTGTGAATTAAGCAGTTTCTGTCCTGAGAAAATGTCAGAAATAAATGAACTGGTACTGAAAAATGTTCTAAGGATCAGATTCAAGAAATTTGTGAGACAATGGGTTGTGCTTAATTTGGGGATTACATAGAATATTGGAGAGTTAGGAAATCATGCTATAATTCATGAAAAGCAAGAGCTAGCATACCTGTCTTTTTAACAAACTTAAAATACATGTGTAGGCGTATCCAGGTGGCCTAGTGATTTAGGTCACACGACATAGTTCACATACATCCCAAGGTTCCCAGATGAAGACTAGGAGTGGGGCAGGGGGAACAACCAAGATGAACAATAAAATAAGATAACTACTCCCTTTTCCTGCCTGGCTGCCTCTGCTCACCTTTATCCTTGCCTGTACCTTTCCTTTGAAAAATAGATATAAATGCATATTTTCAATGTCAAAAATAAAGTAAGCACTGAACTAAAGATCTCGTCACTTTGGGACCATTGCATTTACTATTTATTGAATACCTTCTGTGAGTCAGCCTCTGAACAAAGCTCCTTGCCAACAAATAACTGCAAATCTGATTATCATGAACACTCATTTTGGTCCTGGGTAATATAGAGAGAAAATTGAATGATTTTATTGAGCATACAATTCTAGGGCACCTCTTGCCCAGGGTCAAGAATTGAATTATGAACAAGTTACATGTAAACTACAAGAGATTCTTTTTCTTTGTCACATTTCAGTCAAAGTTCCCCCAGCTTCCTAGAAGGATGATGAAGGCATTGGGAAAGGGAGAGCCACTGGCTGCTCCTCTGCTTACCTTCCCCTCCTCACTTGTGACTTTGTGCTTAGACTCCTGAATCTGTGCACTATGTGATATTATCGCCTCATGAAATCAGTGATGAGTTTTAGCTTATTTCCTGAGCTCCCTGGGTGTTTTGGAGGGTTGTTGATCAGCACCTCCATGGAGGAGACAAATACTAAAAGCCCATTTTCTACATATTAACTAGTAAGGACAGATATAAGAGTATAAAGTAAAGGGAGTGCAGTTAACTCATCCTGGTTGTTCTCCTTAAAATTAATATAGAATGATACAGGGCTCAGTACTTGAAAAGGAGGACACACGTGATATGAAAAGGAAAAAACTTAGACTTATGCCTCTTGTACTTAAATCGAATCCCTGATTTCGGGCTCCATTTCTCTAGAAGATAAGCTTAATATACAGTGTCTCACTGCATCTTCAAGATCATCCTCTAGGAGTCATGCTTATCCCATCACCACTCCCTATCCTTTTCTTTGGAGTGTCAGAGATCCTTCTTTGCCAAACTCTTGAACAGACACCACTTTCAGATGCTCACTTTCATTTTCTATGTCTTTCTATGCCTTTTCGTTGTTTTACATGATTTAGGTGTTTATGTTTTCCAATTATTTCCTTACATGTTTTGAAATAGTTTTTTTTTTTTTTTTCCAGATTGCTTATATTAAACTTTTTTGACAAGATCTGTTCTTTGGATACTGTATTTTTTCCAGTCTTACTGAGATAGAGTTGACATATAGAGTTGTATTTATTGATGAGGTGATCAGATATATATATATATATATATATATATATATATATATATATATATAGTGAAATGATGATCATAGTAAGTTCAGTTAACACTCATCGCCTCACATAGTTATATTATTTGTCCTTGTGGAAACATTTAAGATCTATTCACATAGAAACATGCAAATTATAGTACTGACTTATACTCACTCTGCTGTACTTTTTATCCCCAGGGCTCATTTAGTTCATGTATTTTGAATACCTTCACATATTTTCTTCAGTCTTCATTGCCCCCCCGCCACCCTTGCAACCACTTGTTCTTCCTATGAATTCATTTTTTTTCTTAGATTCCATGTATAAGTGAAATCATACAGTATTTGTCTTTTTCTCATATATCACTGAGCATAATGCCCTCACAGTCCATCCATGTTGCAAATGACAGGACTTTCTTCTTTATGGCTGAATACTGTGTATATACTATTCATACATGTTTGTTTCCATTTTCCTTACCCATTCATTTGCTGGTAGATCCTTAGGATTTAGGTTGTTTCCATGGCTTGGCTATTATAATAATGCTGAAATAAAATGTGGAGGCATGTATCTTTTGGAGATAGATATTTCTTTGTTCTTTTGTTCAGTTATTTTTTATTTACATTGCTATATGCTTTTGTAGGAACTTTGAGGTAGATATTTTATTTCTGCTTCAGTGCTCAGAAGTGGGATTGCTGGATCAAATGGTAATTATGTCTTGAAATTTTAGAGGAACCTCCATAAAGATATTTTTTAGTGGCTGCACCTGCTTACATTCCCACCAAGAGTATTCAATGTTCCCTTTCTCCATAGACTTGCCAACACTTAGTTATTTCTTGTCTTTTTGCTAGTCATCATTAGAGTAGGTATGTGGGAATTTCCAGTCGTAGTTTTGATTTCCATTTCTTTGATGACATAATATTGAGCATCTTTTCCTTCGCCTGTTGCCTATTTGTATTTCTTTTTTGGAAAGAGGTTTTTTTTTGCCTTTTTTAAAGTTTTCTTCTCTTTTAATGAGGTGTCCTCTGAATCTGGATGGGTACCGGATGTGCCTTCTGTAGTGAAAAAAAAGAAAAAAAAATTGTTGAATTCATTGTAATCCCTTTAATTAAAAGACCTGAATAGTAATAAAAAATAATTATGTATATATCTAGATACATCTAATACATCTGGAGAACTAAAGGTTATGTCACCTTTGCAAAAAAGAGCGGGGACTCTTATGACTACATTAAGCATTGGCCTCTGAATCAGTAATGGCAGTAATAACAATGTCATCAATATAGGAGACTGAATCTTAGAAAGATAAAGTATCTTCCCTAAAATCAATTGATTAGCAAGTGGAGTCAGATCAGTGTTCAAACAAAAGTCTGTCTCCAATATAACTGTCTTTATGGATATCTGTGTCCCTGCAGGTGTCCTGTTAGAATTTTTTAAATCATGCCCATCTCACCTCTACCATTCATACAAAAAAATCACAAAATTCTGTATATTTAGCTTCAGAATAGTTCTCTTTCTCCTTATTGTGATAGGGTAATATCTTCGCACTCTTCAGCTTCTTAACATCTAAATCCCCCTTAATTCTCATCTGTATTATGATCCGATCTTATTTTCCTGAATTTCCTCTCCTCTTTTCCATGTTAGTGTTGCTTGTTTTCATGGTGTTCCCAACATTTGCATTTCTTCAAACTGTGACCCCAAATTGCATCGTCATCTTAGTTCTTAGTTCTTCCAATGCCACGGCCTAGGCCCTAATCTCCAGGAGCAGGGATCTGTTCAAAGTTTACCCCTGTATTTTACACGACTTGTTCCTCTTCTGCCTTGTTCTTCACATGAATCATCTCTCCTCCTTTAGTGTTCTTGCGTAATTTCTCTACTGCTGTGTTCTCCTCTCACCCATTAAGAATACATTAGAATATGATACTTTCACTGATTTTTCCAAGGCAACATTCTCCTTTCGTGATCACAGCATTTAGCACATAATAACTCGAGTAGATCATCAGTCCAGTTTATATATTTTCCTCCTCCTTTACATTATTAAATTTAATTCATCTTGTGTTTCCATTGACTATCACCATCTTAGTCAGTTTGTTTATAATCATTTTAGGAATAAGTGCTTGATGTCAAATGTTTATAGTTACCTGCAAATCCTTAAGAGAAAGAAATGGACTAGTGGTAGAAAGTCTCTGTCAAGAGATAGTTTATATTTAAATTTCAATATGAACCGACAAATGAAAACATACTAGGAAGAATGAACAATCTCACTCACCAGGACTTCTTACACCCTAGATACATACCTGCAAATAACCCTAAGATTCTGTGCAACTTCATGTGGAAAACGCAGGTACATAATGCCAAGAAACTTACATATGTGTTCATTGGTGCAATTCGTTTCTCATATTTGAAAGTCAGTTTACTTAGAAGAAATACTCCTTCCTGCTCTCTCTAAAATGCGTTCACGTGATATATTCTTCATCTGAATTTCTCTAAAATTTTTTTCATTACTGAACTTATAATCTCCTTTTATAGCAAGCAGACACATTATCATGAGTCTTTCCTGCAACTTAATTGAGTTAATACTAAAACAGTGTTAAAATTTGCCCTCTAACAGACTACTGGCTCCAACCAGGAAAACCAGACACAATTAGGGACAGATTCTATTTAAAAAAAAAAAGAAAGAAAGAAATCAGCTCTGGTGAATTTTTTAAAAATGGTGTGTGTGTTTCAGTAACTTACTGATTTGTATGCAAAAAAAATCATCAATATGGAGGCTGTGGCTGTTCCCCTATATAAATAAGTTTTTCACTTAAAAAGAAGTTGTTAGAAGTAAAATACTTCCAGAAAGTAATTTTGAATATATACGACTCTTTCGTCACTTTCAATGTATACATGTTTTTCTCCCCTTATTAATCCTATTTTCAAATTTAAATTTGCAGTGGTTTATTTGATATCTATGAGGCATTTTAAATCCATTGCTGGGAGTACTTGGTTTCCTGCGATGAGCGTAAAAGGTGTCTTTCTTGTCTTCTTAATGCTTATAATCTATTCTAGAAGGCTAATAGCAAAAATGTCTAGTAACACCTTGGAACATAATTGTGGCAGCCACCTAATGGTGTGGGAAGATTAAGGGATGGCTTCCCTGAGGAAATGATATTTTGCATTGAGACACAGAGAAAATTTGCAAATTAGACTAAGGAAGGGGATTGCTAATCCTCCAGGGAAAAGAAAGAGTAGATGACAATTAGTGACTACAGATTTGTAACTAAGTCCATGCAAATTGTCATTAGCTAGAAATGTAAAGTCAGCTTGTATAAAGAAAAATATGTCCTAGTTTATGGAATCATTTTAATAGTAGGTTTAAAACATCTATCTGTCCAACAATATGTATGAATTGTCTAGAAACTTTGAATCTGGTTTCTCCATGGTTAGATCATTTCAACTATTAAAATAATTGTGTTGAGGACTGTGAGGTCATGTGGAAAGTATTGCATAATATTATCTAGAAACCTATGATCATGTAAGTCCCTCATGATTATAAATATGATAAATGGATATGAAAAAACCCTGGAAAATATATTAAAATTATCTGTAATTGTATTTAAAATTTGGATTTCTTTGCCCCCAAATTTTGTTTTCCAACTTCCCAAAATGAGGTAATGTAGCTTTTTAAAACTTAACAGAAAAGAGCATTGGATAAAGAAATTTCTCCTTAAAATTGATGACAATCAAACATATCTGACTTTAAGGTAAACAGCTTGAACATATTTTGAAAGGGCTAAAACCAGTATATCATGTTCTTTTGAATGAAACCAAATGAATGCATTTATTCCATTTCATTAATTTAATAGAGACACAGAATAGGAGAGCTGGAAGGTAACTTTATATTAGCCTCACTCTATAGCCTCTCTTTGTAGAAGAGAAAATTAGGAAGGGTATTAGAAGTTTACTTCAGTGGGCATCTTGAATTTGTGTTTGTTGGCGTTACCTATGAGCCAAAGACATGAGACAAAGAGAAACAAAGCTGTAAACTCATTCTTTTGTCCTCTGAGTTGCTCATGAGAACAAAGGGAAGACTTAATGCCTGTCTCCTAACTCATGTCCCAGAATCTTTTCACTTTCATTTATATCATGTTATAAAGATGCACAAGGATTTTTTTAAAGCAAACCACAAATTTCCTCTTTGCCTGAATACCATTGCTGCCATCACAGGACAAACTGACAATCTGTGCAGACTGTTACAGAATCCTCAGTGCTACAATAACAAATGGTTCGCAAAATGCAGTACGAATCTCCTTCCTGCTCCCCTTGTTGGGAACAAAATTGATACAGAAGGTTTGGGCTGTGAGTCAAGGAAGTAGATAAACAAACCGAACTAACAGTTGGGAGTAGGATTAGAGAAAACGTTCTCCTGAGATTTCCATTGTTAGACGAATGGATAGGACTGCTAACAATGGAAGGAATAAAGCAATATGCACACACACAAAAAAACAAACTACACACAATGCCAAAAAGAGGGCAAGAGACAAAATTGGCTTTAGGGAGGAAGGACAATTGTTTTTCATTCCCCTTGAAAAGGATTAGCAGAGCTTCTATTTTTCTTCTTTTCCTGTTTTCAAGTGAGATATTTGTTTGGTTTATGTGGTAATTATTGATGCATAGCTTTCCTTAAACTTCTAGCTGTTTGTGGAGTCGCCTCTGGTTCTGTCTCAATTTTTTCCTACCATGGCCTGTTTTGGAGGCGGGTTAAGTGAAGTGGGACATTGTCATATACTGGTGAGAATGATAAATCTGGGAGCCAAAAATGATCATTTGCGCTCATTGAGCATTTTCTGCAAGATCGCTATTAGAAGAGAGAGTAATTGTTAACTTGTGTTTCACCGATTTGACTGAATATTGGCTCCGAATTACTCAGTGCAGCTAGGTGTTCAAATGCAGAAAAATTCATGAAATCAGATATTTGAAATGCTGTAAATATGAAAGCCAGTAGCTGATAGGCTCACAAATAAACTGTGTTTTATAAAAGATGAGGTTCTGACCCTTGAAGGCCTTTTTCATTCTCTAAAATAATATTGGATACAATTATCTTCAACGTTTTTTTCACCCCAAAATTTCACAACTTTTTAATTAAAGCATATTTTTGACTACTGCTCAGGTAAGAAAATGGTTTGAACAGCTAAACTGTATTTCTCACACAGCGTTTGACATCTACCTTGCTGTGTAACCCTTTAGACTGGACCACACAGAAGAATCTTTATATTTCAAACTAACGTACTTTATTTTTGTCTTAGTCTTGGAGTTCACATCTTGTTTTAAATGAACATTTGCATATCACCAAATATCAGTTAAAATGTAATTAAAACAACTGAGAGGAAAAAACTCTGATTTTTTTAGTGAAATTCTTTACAGAGTTATCAATCTATGTCTAAATTCTTAATATTTTGATGATTATGGCTTTAAGTACCAGAATCATAAAATGGAGAATAAGTTGGAGAGGTATAGACCCTATTTATTGCCCAGGTCCCTGTTTCTCTAAAACCATTGGAAGCTAGTCAAGACACCCCGCCCCCCAGAAAATTGCCCCAAGGGTTTTAACTTTCAACCTGATAAAGCCAAGCTGCACCTTTTTGTCCTAAATTCTCTTGGTTTCTAAAAAGAGGAGGAAGACTTCCAGATTCCAGAGAATGGAAAAATCAAAAAAGAAAAGAAAGGAAAGAGATGACCATGTTAATTCTAAGTAGATAGCCAAGTATTGACCCTTTTAACTGGGATACTTTGTTTCAGGGCCGAATGTACTAAATCAGTCATTATATGTTCTGAGAAGTGAATCTTTGGTTTTATATATATAATCAGAGAGGTAGCCACTCCTTGTTGGGACACACACACACACACACACACACACACACACACACACACACAGAGTAATTTTGCATCTTAATAGATTATGGAGAGTGTGTGTGTGACTTTTCTTCTTAACAATTTGGAGACTTTTACTTTCAAACTGAAAGAGAAGATGCTAAATTGCTAATTTAGAGTAATTTCTTTACTCACCATTAAGATTATTATGAACCCTAATTACCTCACACTTTTTTTTAATATGGTTATTTATTTCATAATAAACTTTTAAGCAACCCCAAAAGTCTTAGAAGTAGAATATACTACTTGGATAGCCCATCCTTTCATTATTAACTTTGTGGTACCTTTTTTTTTTTTCTATCCTACTTATTCATCTTCTTGTATTTCCTGACAACATCCTGTGAAATATGTCAATTCAATCTGGAAATGTCTTTAATTCTAACAAGTTATATTTATTATCATTACACATAAATTTACCTCATTCCACCTTTAATTGGAATTCTCTTTGAATTGAACATAACACTTTCTGTTAGTCCGCTCATTTCATAATATTTTTACATGATTTTTTTTTCTGTCTCACCTTTCAGTTCTATTTTTTTGGAGATTTTTCTCTAGCTTTCTTCTAAGACTTTTATCTTCTTTTTATGATATTTATTCTATTATTTTTATTTTTATGGATTCCTCCTTGTCTTCTGAATTTTCTTATTATATATTTGTTTTCCACATTATGCACATATTTGTTATACAGATGCAATACTTTTGTGGTTTTTTTCCTGAATAAACTGAACACAGTGATTTTAATTATTTAGTTTTCCCTACATTGCTTTTTTTGTATTAAAAGATTTTTTGTATTTTTTTTCTCCTCAAATAGAAGCTTTTAAATTTTTGTTATTGACTTTTTATCCATTCTTAATGGTTAAAAACCTATATAATCTATTTTCTATGTCTAGGAGCAAGTATTGTTTGGTAGAGTAACTTCACAATGGATACATGGCTACTTTGTTGGGAATTCTTCAAGCTTGAGTGTCTGAAATAATTTTATATGGAGATTCTCAGTTTCCAAAGACAAGAATAGTGCAATATTCTTTCTTGGAGGGTAGTGGGGAAGGTGAGTTTCAATGTTGAGTCCTGTGTGCTTTCAAGTGCCTTTCTCAGCAAAGTCCCCCTCTCAGGCCTTGAACTGAGATGGGGCCAGAATCACCATCTAAAAAGACTGAGGAGTGGGGAGAGTCCTGAGCCTGAACTCTGACTCTGTTTCTGTAATTTGGGGCACTTTTCCTAACTCCAGTGATGGGAGGTCAACCAGATCATCTTAGGGGTCAAGCCTATGTGGTCATTTCAGGGCTTCACTGCTGACCTAATTCTAGAATGGCAGCCTCGCATAGTCATCATTTCCACTGGATAGAAAGATATATCTTTCTTTTCTTTTTCCAGTTTTTTTAAATTGTTTGGCTAATATAAAACACGAAACTAGTCAGAGAACTCCCCAAGGAAATGATGATTGTATTTCACAACTGTTTGCCCTTTGCTCCTTCACCTTCTTAGCACTTATTACATTTTCTTTTTATAGATATTAGACATTTATTTTGAGCACAGATGCAAGCCAATTGTGAATAAATAAATGTATTGTCTTTAATATCCCCCCACACCTTCCCTATTCCTTGAAATAGAAAGAAGTGTTAAATGTCTCTTCACAGCCTATTTGATCATAGTTGTTCCATCTGTGGTTTTATAAACAGACTAGTATGACCTTCTGAAATCCTTCTTGAACTACAGCTCTTTCTGTTAAAGAAATTTCAGGAAAGGAGTCTTATTGATATTGTCAATAGTCTCCTAAAGGCGAGGATGGGTTGAAGGTAACTAGGAAGGGTGTTAAGCAAACTGAGGACGATTGGGAAATTGTGCAGAGGCAAGTCTCGTCAGCTCCTTCAATTAAGGCTAAGAGAATACCATCCATTGCAGCTGACCCAACCATGGCGACTGGTCCATTTTTCCTGCCAATATGGTTCCTGTTAAGGCACCACTTGTGATGGAGTTTAAGGGGTCTTCTCTCCTTCCGACTTGAACCATACTGCAGACAATCATGGAAAACAGACCTTTTCAAACTGCAATGCTAACTCCCAGCTGTGGAGCTCTAGTTTTAATAGCTTTCAAACTCCCTCATAGTCTATGGCTTCCTCCCACTGGAGAATTTAGAAACCTTTGATTGCTTGAATGATACCACCACCTATGGTACCCATTGTAAAGGCCCCACCACAACCATCTACGGTTCGTCAGGAGTATGGCTCTCACACATACTCCTCCATCTTGAGACCAGTGGCACGATCTTGCTGGATAAGTTGTGCCAGGATAATATTTCTCTTATAGAATCATGAGAAGAGCTCAGGACATTAGAATGTGTTGGGATACTGATTTGGTATGAGACTGATACTTGCTCACATGACATGAAGGATCACATTAGATCTATTGATTAGCAATGGCTTACCACTGACGTGTGAGCATGAGCCTGAGTGTGTGTTTTTGTTGCATGTTCCTGGCTATGTTGTCACCAAAGTGCTGCCTCTATACTGTTGTTTCCAGTGATGGTGAGTGGCAGCAGGTGTTCTTTACTTTATTCATACTTTGCCTCATTCCTAAAGAACCTGTGTCCCAAGACATATGGTCTTCTAAAAGTACCTGTCCCTACCTCCTTCAAGACCTAGGTTTTAGAATTCAAAGACCCTTGTACTTTCCTTACGTTCTCTTGCCCCTTTCTCATGATAAAGTTGTATTTTCCAAAGTCGTGTCAGCCATACTGAATAAAGGGTGAACATTCCTTGTGTTAATAACATGCTTTTCTCTTTCCACCCATTAATTCCTTTCTTAGCCTCCTTGGTAATGTTGGTGTGAAAGGCAGACATGTTGGTGACTCTCTAAGAATGCGCTGATTATAGCATGAAGAGGTCAAACGCTGACATATTTGAAAAGTATGCTTTATCTTCTAAACTAAAAGTCTAAAATGGCAACTATGACATGATGAAAAAATTCATATTTTATGTATACTCTGTGTCAGTCTTATGTTTGTAGTCCTCATCAAAAAAAATCATGAGACTGATTTAGACTTAACTAAATAAATGATATTTATTACTGCAAAAGTAAGAAAAAATGTTGTTTTTGTGTATACAATTTCTGAAGAACCACCTGAGAACTATCAAATTAGTTTGGAATGACAATCTAGAACAGGAATGGAAGTTTTCTAAGCATAGGAATGAAAATATGGTAACTGAACACTATCAATAATTTTCATATGCACTGATTGAATAATAAATATTACATACATCTTCTCTATCCCATTCTTCAAAACATTCATTAATAATTCAATATCCCTTATATAAGTTTATACCCTCAACCCACATACGCTGTCTCTGTGTTTTCTTTTGACACCTCATTGAATCTCACACTCTGGAAATAATTACTTGTGTCAGATACAGTGTAGTAGATTCTGCTACCTGACTTCTCTCCACCTATCAGCTATCAAATCTTCCAGGATGTCCTTCTTTTAAATGAGTACATTGAACAAATACATTTTTTTCTCTCTCTTTAGAAATCGAAATAAAATTTGAAAGTCTTTCAAAGTCCCTGGAAATAGCAATACACATTTTGTTAATTTGTCATTAATGTTAATAATAAATAGTATCATCCCCATAAATTCGCTTAAATATCTAGTACTATAAGCTAAAGGAGTTAACTTTAAACAAAGGATATGACTCCAGATTCTTGATTAACTGCTACTGAGAGCTTACATTCTTTTAACATTTTGTGCTGTTCTAGTTTCAGTCTTCTTTAACTCTGACTCTTTTATTATTCCTTGGGCAATCTTTTCCTGATTTGAGAGACTGAATCTAACCCATCAATACTCTGATAGCACTTTGATCTCTTTGTCAAGTGATTATCAGAATAAGAATTTTATTTTATTCTGGATGTTATTTCTATATATTCTTTTTATGCATGACTTTTTACTTCATAAAATATTTATTTTGGAAGAGCACAGATGATATTTAGGGCAGTAAAATCATTCTGTATGATATTATATATATACACACATATATGTACACATATGTACATGTGTGTATATACTTATATAGATCTCATTATACATTTACCCAAACCCATATAACATGCAACGCCAACAGTGAACCATTATATAGACTATGTACTTTGTCAATGTAGTTTCATTAGTTATAAGAAATATATCACTCTCTTGGAAATGTTGATAATGAGGGAGATTATGAACATATGGGGGCAAGGAGAATATGAGTTATGTCTGTATCTTCCTCCCAAATTTGCTGTGACTCTAAAGCTTTTCCATTTAAACAAGAAAAAGAATTGCATGAAAATCTGCCATGGATATTTTAAGCAGCTTTATTTATAATTCCTAAAATTTAGAAACAACTTATATACCCTTTAGTAGGTGAGCAGATGAATGGATTGTAGTATACAATAATAAAGATAGGTCAATTGAAACTATCCAGTATGAGAAACAGAAAGAAAAGAGAAGAAAAAGAATAATGCCTCCAGAAACCAAAGGCATTATAAGGTGTACAAACATACACAAAATGGTATTTCCAAGTGGAGAGAAGAGCAAGAGAAAAGGGGCAGAAGTAATTTCTGAAGAATTAGTGGGCAAAAACTTGGATCACATTTGATGAAAACCAACTTATACTACCAAGAAGTTAAACAAAATCCAAAAAATGATAAGTACAAAAAGACACATATCTAGTAACATCTTAAACAATCAAAAACTAAAGACAGAATTGTGAAAGCAGCAAGAGATAAGTGACTGAATGTAACAGGGCTCTTCAAGATTAATTAAAAGTTGCTAATCTGAAATTGTGAAGTTCAGAAGGTAGACAGTTGACCTATTAAACAAATGAAACAGTTTATCAACAAAGAATTCTATATGCAACAATAGTATCTTTCAAAAATATAGGGGAAGAAAAAAAAACTTCCAAAAAGAAGTGAGAAACTTTGTTGTTAGCAGAACTGCCTTGTAGGAAGTGATAAGGGAAGTTTTGCAGACTAGAGGCAAAGATAACAGATAATAACTAAAATATACGTTAAAAAAATGAAGCGCACCAGAAAGAGCCACTATGTATATATATACATATACATAGCAATATATAAGACACTATAATCTATTTTTT
The DNA here is from genome assembly GCA_004363575.1 of Solenodon paradoxus. Taxonomy (NCBI): domain Eukaryota; kingdom Metazoa; phylum Chordata; class Mammalia; order Eulipotyphla; family Solenodontidae; genus Solenodon; species Solenodon paradoxus. The sequence goes on from RJWH01002306.1 coordinate 245,653, forward strand.
TCTCAGTAACTTTTTTGTATCCTATCTAATATAACAAAAAATTACAAATCCAAGCGTATGAGCACACAATATTTATGTAATTTTTATGACAATAACAGCACAAAAAAAGGAAGGGAGAGAATAGAGCTAAAGAGGAACAGATTGTTAGTTTTGCACTATTTAAATTAAGTCACGTTGCTCTGAATGAATATGTTTTAAATTAAAATGTTAATTATAATTCCCAGGGCAACCACTAAGAAAATCATTTAAAAATATAGAGCAAATGAATTAACAAGGGAGAAAAGTGATACACTACAAAATATCTATTGAACACAAAATAAGTCAGTGGTAAAGAAACCAAGCTGTAAAACACATAGGAAAGAAATAGCAAAATGACAGATATAAATTATCTGTTATCAGAAGTTACATTGAATGCATATGAACTCCACACATAAAATGGATTGATTTAATTTATTAAAACTCCAGGTTAAAGGTAGATATTAACAAATGGATAACAATAACATGAACCAACTATGTACTATCTATAACAAACACATTTAAGATTCAAAGACAAATGTAAAACAGAGACTCAAAGAGAGCTGGAGTGA